>BROG01000903.1:0-233275 GCA_030159075.1 Atrina japonica | reverse complement strand
ATCTCTTGAGGTCTTTGTGGCCACGAGTAAGTAATTGTTTGAGATTTTAAGGGTTTACTTTTTATTATTTTTGCTTCATTTAAAATTATATTTAGTTTTTCACCTACTCGTAAATTATCTAAACCTTTATATCCTTCGTTAAATATTTCTGGATTGCATATATTGAAAGTTGTGACAAATACTAATAGTTAGTTTTTGTTCTTTGATTTTCTTTGTCTTAGCACTGATAGTGGAATGAATTCGGCTAGGTTTATCACTCAAATGATAATCTCGTTTTTTTAAGGCGGATCTTAACTCATTTAAGTCTGTTTTCCTCAGAGCTGATGGTACGATAATAGTACATAAACGTCTTGCAAATATGTAAGGAATTGAATTTCTGCAACATTTTGGGTGTTGACTTTTAAAATGGAGGTATTGCTGTGTAACTGTAGGCTTTCTGTAAATATCTGTAATTAATTGGTTGCCTTTTATAAGCATGACGTCTAAAATGTTATTTAATAAGGATCTGTTTCTTTAGTAAATGTTATATTAGGAAGAAAGTTTTGCAATATGTCATAAAGATTATCAGTGTTGCCCCAGCTAAGATTCCAGACAATGAAACAATCGTTCAAATATCTTTTTTATAATGTTTTAAATGTTTCCATTACATTTGAATCAAAATATTGTTCGAACCTTTCATTAAGGTTTTTTTAGATACCTCAAGGTTAAAGTTGCGTAAGTTGTTCCCATGGCTGTATAGATGTGTACATTATGTTTATTACCAAATTGGAATGTTGTTCAAAATTAATTCAATGGCATCAATTAAAAATTCTACATTAAAGCGATGGTGTAAACTGTTAGGAAAATTACGAACACACAAGGATTTTTTAAGAATTATATATATATATAATGCTCTGGACTCACCCCAAACATGTGAGGTGCCAGTTTTTATACCAATTGGCACTACCTCTATGTAATTCTATTATAATATAAAAAAATTTTGATACCAAAGTATAAATCAATAGAATGTCCAGGACATAGATACAAATTCGGTAAAAATGGACAAACACTGGAAATCAAGAGGTGGGATCAAGTGCCATGGAGGAGTAAGCATCCCCTGTTGACCGGTCACACCCGCCTTGAGTCCATAGTCAAGTCCAATGACTCCTCCTCATAATTGGTACAGACGTCTCAACAACCGCCAACGAAAAGGCGACTCAACATTTCACTTAGTGAAACAGAGTAGTCGCAAACAAGACTATTATACCGACCGGAAAATTTGTGGAACGTTGACATTAAACGCGGTTTTAGATATCTCTGTGTCAATAATTTATCAGTGAGTAGTTTACCTCTGTATATGAAATCTTCATATGTTGTACACGCCCTGGCATAAATAGAGCCAAAAAGAATTTAGTACGTACGACAAGTATTTGGGTATTGAGCCAGTAAAACATTGGAAGTATATTCACGTGAAAATAATAAATACAAAATAGTTTGAAAAACCCACACATTGACATTACAAACTAAAAACATGTTGATGCAAATCTTTCATCAAAAACAAAAAGGGAAAAACTGTTTATATAAAGATGCATATTTGGTGATTATGAAGACAATTTTTATCCAATTATTTCACCTTCCAATTGTATGAACAATGTTTGCTGACCTGTGGATTTATATAGGTTTTTTGTATTTTGTAGTAATAGAGAATTCTTGTTTAAAACTCCTGAATATTTGAAGTACTTTTGCTGCATTTGCAGTAGTATTTCTCGCTTATTTTATTCAAACTTATAAGGGACGTGCTCACATATAGTGTCACAAGAGAATTTATTAAATCCTGACCCTAAAAATTTTGTTGGTAAATCATAGTATGATTTTGTTACTTACATACTGAGCAAAGTAATCAATACCAAAAAAACTATGCTTTGTTGATACTTCTAAGATTTTGGCCTTACTTTACTTGGCCGCGAAATATTATATATATCATTAACAAAACCGTAGTTTTACATGAGCTATACGTTTTTACTTATATTTCATATAAAACCACATATTTTCAAAAAATATTGCAAAGCCATTTCTGATTTTTCATTTTAATAAAATCTTACTGTTCAATAGAATTAAATTATAAAAAATATCAGAGACCAAAGTATATATCTTTAGGATGTCCAGGATACATATAAAATCAGGAACAAATGGACAAACACGGACTTCTGGAGGTGTGGTCAGGTGCGATGGAGGAATAAGCATGATGATACAATGGGAAAATGAGTTGAAATATATTTGAATAATTTAAGTATTAGAATTGAAAAATTTTGAGTAAATTTATTACAGCTACTGAAAGAAACATTTAATTTCGATTTTTGTTTTTAAAATGCATGTATTTAGAATCCTGGATCAAGTTTGAAAAGAATATATATTTAGCTATCGATGAGAGAAAGAGTCAAATTCATAACGTACAGGTGGGAAAGTTTTGTATACGTAGTTGGCGGAATAAATTTCATATAGAAAAAGTTCCCCCATGGGGGAAGATTTTCTACATAGAAAATTTTCCGGGAGGGGGTGAGAATTACTATGGTGGAAAGTTTTCTATATGACACCGGTGTCGCGGTGGTCTTTGGGGAAAGGTTTTCTATATGATAACGGCTGTTTCTCCCATTGAGTGCATTGTTAACTTAACCCTCACGAGATGATTCCTTTTAACCAATGGACATTAACGAATGGCCTAAATGCGAACACTTGATAAACAACATATCTGTCATTTGGCATAAACTTGTTGAATGATTCTGGAATAAAATATATTGTACGTATTTCCCATTGAGTCCAATGTTATATTGAATTACCACACATCAAAATGACCGTAACAATTCTAAATAACCTCATAAATCACAGCATGATAACATGATTACACATGCATGTAATAAGTATATATTACCTTAAGTGTTCAAAAATATTTGTGAGATGTGATTATGACATTTTCTTTCAAATAATTACTCATTAAATTACGCGTCATCTAAAGCCCGTTCCTTTAATTGGCGACAGAATTTCAGTTTAATTATGAATTTTGTCGAAGATTATGCCAGACGATGGGCCAAACATGAAGACGTGGAACCAGATACTTTGTCTGAAATGCTAAAAACTATACGGTGGTTAATAAAATCTCGTATTCGAAAACTTAAAGGAACTATGAAAACACGCTATCCCTCTGTATTTAGTTATCCAGAAGTAGTAATCCAGCTGGATAGATTACATGACCAATATGTACTGGTCCCAGCAGACAAAGCCTGTGTATTATAGTTTTTATTTGTAAGGCACATTACTTTAATTGCACATTAGAAGAACAAGGGTTTAATACGAATTCTGGTAATCTTACATATACACGTAGCCCACTTTCAAAGAACGAGATCCTTCAAAATCACGTGTCCGTATTACATTCTTTAGATGTACCTACAACCGATACTGGTTTTGAGTTACCATATTTATATTGGATACCTAAACTTCACAAAACCTCATATAAACAGAGATACATAGCAGGATCCAGCAAATGTTACACCAAACCTTTATCTTTACACCTTACCAAGGTACTAACAGCCGTTAAGGAGAAACTTAAACAATACTGTACAGTTGCTTATTCCAGAAGCGGTGTAAATCAGGTGTGGATACTAAAAAAATCTAAACAACTTTTAGAAAATTTACACAACAATTCCACATTAAAATTAAAAGAGAGACCTTTTTAACATCATTGACAACTGTACTTCACTAAAAGAAGTACTCGGAAATGTAAATATCTAGTGATTGGTTATTATGATACTTATTTTGTCAAACACCACTCTGATTCCACACATAAATACACTGAAGTTGATATAAAAATGATGCTGGAATTTCTAACAGACAATATATTTAAATGTTCGGAGACATGGTCTTTCAACAAACTGCCGGCATTGCTAAGGGAACAAACTGTGCCCCTTTATTGGCCGATCTGTAACTTTATTCATACGAAGCAGACTTCATTCAGAAACTGCTGAATCAAAAGAAGAAAATGTTAGCAGTGTCCTTAATATGACATTGACATATATCGACGATGTTTTGTCAATTACTAATGACAATTTTCATACATATGTCGATGCGATATATCCCAGCGAACTAGAAATAAAAGATACAACAGATACGCTTCATACTTAGTCATTTTACTTTCTACAGACACAGACGGGAAATTAACAAATAAGCTATACGACAAACGCGACGACTTCGGCTTTCCCATCGTAAACTTTCCACATTTAAGTAGTGTTGAAAGTTTACGATGGGAAGCCGAAGTCGTCGCCTTTATGTTAGGTAATAACAATCAAGCTTGTATATAAAGTTCACTCAAAGGGAAAGGCAAAAACCTGTTATAGAGAGTGGCCATTATAAAGAGATTTATTCATATGGAGCTTATATTTCACAAATGATCCGGTATGCCAGGACGTGTTCAACCTATGAATATTTCATATACAGAGGCAAACTACTTACTGACAAATTGTTGACACAGGAATATCGAAAACCGCGTTTGGTGTCAATGTTCCGGAAATTTTACGGTCGGTATAATAGTCTTGTATGCGATTACTCTGTTTCATTCCGTGAATTGTTGAGTAACCTGTTCGATGGCATTTGTTAATACTTCTGTACTAATTATGACGAGGATTCGTTCCTTACGTATTTCATTTTAATTTGACTGGACTTACGGCCCGTGTGACAGGTCGACAGGCGATGCTTACTCCTCTATGACACCTGATCCCACCTCTTGATTTCAAGAGGTCGGTGTTTGTCCATTTTTTTAAACAGATTTGGGGTACCTTTATCTTGGACATCCTAATGATTTATACTTTGGTATCAGAGATTTTTTATATTCAATAGAAATGACAACATATATCATGTAAATATAAATGACTATGGCATCAACGTTTTAAACGATGGGCGCTTGGTATTAAGTTTCGATATTTGTAAGAGAAAATTATGTCTGTTGAAAACACAATAAATAACAACTATCAAAAGAAATACAAAAAATTCTTGCTACAAATGCCTACCTACCTGGAGTATTGTAGGAATACGAAATTCGATCTCCTAATTCAGGAAGTTTTAAAGTTTCCAAGGATTTCCAATACGTAAAACGCGCCCTCGTTGCATTAAATACTTAAGAGTTAGCGATAACTATAAATATCGTTCACCTTATTCGGAGTGACAGTGTTTGCGGTTTTCTTATTCTATCTGAACTTCTAAGTATTGATTTATTTTATTTGAATTCAAACCGCACCTGTCTGATTTTCCAATATATATATATATATATATATATATATATATATATATATACATATTGATTTGATGGTATTGAAAACCTCGGGTGACAGGGCGTTATTCTACCTAATATACTTTACATATATATATTATATATATATATATATATATATATATATATATATATATATATATATATATATATATATTGATTTGATGGTATTGAAAACCTCGGGTGACAGGGCGTTATTCTAACTAAAATACTTTTTTTATGTTTACTTCATATAGAGGTAAATGTAACATTTTTTAATGTTTTGTTTTCGTTTCGAAAGCTGGTTAAATGTTACTTTTTGCTACAATATTTTTTTCAAAGATTAAAGCTACATTATCAAAAAAGTAAAATTAGAAAAGAAACAATATATGTCAGACCATTGTGTATAATACAACCAGTACAAATTGTAAAACCCATATAACCTGGCGGTGTGGAGTCTTGTGAACCCTTTCTTGACCTGGGTGACTTTAAATTTTAGGTAATAAAGCATAACATTAAAATTACACTGACAAGAGTAATCGTTCCTACTTGCCACCATACATAAGAGAGTATCCAGTGAGGTATAAAACGTTTTTCCCGTACAGCTTGTCATAACCGAAATTGAGTAGAATCATCTGTATGATAATCAAAAGGATACTCCGCCCCGCCATCTTATGTGAATCGGACAATATATATGATGTACCCTTGATCACGTACTTGGTAATTGATGTACAATTCTTCCAATACATGTTTATAGCGTATAGTTATGTCAGTACATATATATGGTATATGTATATATGATATATGTATATGGTGTACAGATGTCAGTACATGAGTACAGTGTACAGATGTCAGTACATGAATACAGTATACAAATGTCAGTACATGTATATGGTGTACAGTGGACAGATGTCAGTACATGAGTACAGTGTAGAAATGTCAGTACATGAGTACAGTGTACAGATGTCAGTACATGAGTACAGTGTACAGATGTCAGTACATGAGTACAGTGTACAGATGTCAGTACATGTATATGGTGTAGATTATATCAGTACATGTATATCGTGTACAGTCGTCAGATCGAAGTGATTGGTACTATCGCAGGTAAATGACAATCCATGAGAAGAAGATAGAAGTATTGAAAAAAGACACAGACAGATATATATATATATCCCGAGGATTGAGATTCCTTTGTCATACCCTCCAAATAGGGGTTGATTATTTACTCTCATGTTTTAAATGCATGTATATGAAGGTCTACGCAAATGAAATCAGACATTATGTACTGCATTCTAGACACAACAGACACTCTACATCGTATAATTTGTATTGTGACGTCATAGCGCGTGTAGCTTGTCAATATCCTAGGGGTTGACAAGGAAATCATTCCCCGTTTAAATGAAGGAAAACTGTTGGGAGAATATAATATCTATTTGAAATCTTAAATCCGAAGTGGTGACGATTTAGGAGCTTCAAATAAATATCGATCTAATCTTTTCTTAGCGACTTCACTATGAAGACATGTGTTAGGTCAATACTTATCATAATCATACACAACCATTTTGTCAAACTGTTGTTTAATTTCTGTTTCCCATATTTGAGTACAGTCAGACTTGTGTGTAAAGGTCACTCAAGGGAACAGGCAGATGTAGATGTTAAAGACGGGTGGCCTTTCAATGTAAATTACTAACAATCATAGGGAGAGATGATCGTGATCCAGTGTTTGTAAAAGATTTAGAAAGTCATGAATGACTATGGCATCAACGTTTTAAACGATGGGCGCTTGGTATTCAGTTTCGTTGTTTGTAAGAGAAAATTATGTCTGTTGAAAACACAATAAATAACAACTATCAAAAGAAAAAAATCTTGCTACAAATTCCTACTTACCTGGTGTATTGTAGGAATACGAAATTCTATCTCAAAATTCAATAAGTTTTAAAGTTTTACAGGGATTTCCAATACGTAAAACGCGTCCCTGTTGTATTAAATACTTAAGAGTTAGCGACAACTATAATTATCGTTCACCTTATTCGGAGTGACAGTGTTTGCGGTATTCTTATTCTATCTGAAATTCTAAGTATTGAATTTTTTTCTGGGAATTCAAACCGCACCTGACTGATTTTCATATATATATACATATATATATATATATATATAATATATATATATATATATATATATATATATATATATATATATATATTATATATATATATATATATGATGGTATTGAAAACCTCGGGTGACAGGGGCGTTATTCTACCTAAAATACTTTATATATATATATATATATATATATATATATATATATATATATATATATATATATATATATATATAATTTTGGTGGTATTAAAAACCTTGGGTATGATAATGTTTGTAAAAGATATAGAAAGTCATAAATGACTATGGCATCAACGTTTTCAAACGATGGGCGCTTGGTATTCAGTTTCGTTGTTTGTAAGAGAAAATTATGTGTCTGTTGAAAACCTTAAATAACAAACTATCAAAAGAAAAAAATCTTGCTACAAATTCCTACTTACCTGTGTTTGTGGGAATACGAAAAATTCTATCTCAAAATTCAATAAGTTTTAAAGTTTTACAGGGATTTCCAATACGTAAAACGTCCCTGTTGTATTAAATACTTAGAGTTAGCGACAACTATAATTATCGTTCACCTTATTCGGAGTGACAGTGTTTGCGGTATTCTTATTCTATCTGAAATTCTAAGTATTGAATTTTTTTCTGGGAATTCAAAACCGCACCTGACTGAATATATATATATATATATATATATATATATATATATACATATATATATATATATATATATATATATATATATATATATATATATATTTGATGGTATTGAAAACCTCGGGTGACAGGGCGTTATTCTACCTCTTTATATATATATATATATATATATATATATATATATATATATATATATATATATATATATATATATATATATATATATTAATTTGGTGGTATTAAAAACCTTGGGTGACAGGGCGTGATCCAGTGTTTGTAAAAGATTTAGAAAGTCATAAATGACTATGGCATCAACGTTTTAAACGATGGGCGCTTGGTATTCAGTTTCGTTGTTTGTAAGAGAAAATTATGTCTGTTGAAAACACAATAAGTAATGTATATGGTGTAGATTATATCAGTTCATGTATATCGTGTACAGTTGTCAGATCGAAGTGATTGGAACTATCGCAGGTAAATGACAATCCATGAGAAGAAGAAGATAGAAGTATTGAAAAAAGACACACACATATATATATATCCCGAGGATTGAGATTCCTTTGTCATACCCTCCAAATAGGGGTTGATTATTTACTCCCATGTTTTAAATGCATGTATATGAAGATCTACGTAAATGAAATCAGACATTATGTACTGCATTCTAGACACAACAGACACTCTACATCGTATAATTTGTATTGTGACGTCATAGCGCGTGTAGCTTGTCAATATCCTAGGGGTTGACAAGGAAATCATTCCCCGTTTAAATGAAGGAAAACTGTTGGGAGAATATAATATCTATTAAAGATATTTTAGTTGTACACGTTCGATATAAGTTTACATTTAAAGTTGAAATCTTAAATCCGAAGTGGTGACGATTTAGGAGCTTCAAATAAATTTCTTAGCGACTTCACTATGAAGACATGTGTTAGGTCAATACTTATCTTAATCATACACAACCATTTTGTCAAACTGTTGTTTAATTTCTGTTTTCTATATTTGAGTACAGTCAGACTTGTGTATAGAGGTCACTCAAGGGAACAGGCAGATGTAGATGTTATAGATGAGTGGCCTTTGACTGTAAATTACTAACAATCATAGGGATAGATGATCGTGATCCAGTGTTTGTAAAAAATTTAGAAACTTTGAGTGAAAAAGTTGTTTTTAGAGTTTTTTTGTTAAAAAGTATTAAATTTATTGACACAACGTGGAGTTTATAAATGTCCTGTGGATGATCAGTGTTTGAGAAAACCGGAGTACCCGGATAAGATCAATGAAGGCGGACCACCATAACAGCTCATAAACTTAATGATACCATACTTTCATTAGCCATTAGGTCACAATTTTAGTTACCATTGTTAAATATCATTATCAAAATTTTTGTTTCATTACTGGTACACTAATATATTACTAACAAATTTCCCTTGATTAACAAAGAGAATGATTAAGCATGGGCTGGTAACCATAAAACTGAAAGAATTATTAACTGTGTTTTCCAAAAAAGATTATTTCAATTTTTTCCACTTAAAATTATTTACAATAACAAATAAGAGATAAACACATTCATAAACATTCTTATATTCCGTGATATATTTCGTGATGTAAGGTCAGGTTCAATCTGATATGCATATACAAATAGTAAGGATGAGTTAATCAATTGCAAGCGAATAATTGCCAAACTGGGGTTCTCAGCAATTTTCACACAATACATAGGGATTTAAGAATTGTTATTCTTGTGCATATTTATCTTTAAGTTATTACTTATCTCTCTAACTAGTAAAAATGAGAAAGTAAGTTTTTCGAAAAAGAATTCATGTAAGTCTCATATATTCTGTAATTGGCCAGCTCAGCCAATCAGATTTCAGGATTAGCAAGAAAAAAAATGAAAAAAGAAAAGAAAAGATGAGTAATATTATTTTTAATTAAGTGCCAGGCTCGCAATAGTATGAGTATCATTAAGAACTACATCTATAACCTTATAAATCTATATCAATTTATCAACCCATTTGGTCGCATTTAGACTCACCTGAATCAATAACTGTAAAGACTAATGTCATAATTCGGGGGTGAACTTGTTAATATTGAATGTGAAATCATTTTGAAATTGCGAATCTAAATTCCACAATCCTGAATTCTGACAGTGGATTCAACCATTCTTTTGAAATGGATGAGTCCAAACGTGGCTATAGGGGTCAATGGGTTAAACAAGGGTTATCAATTTAAACAGAGTTGACTTGGTTTTTTTAATAACAGGACCAGGCACCATTAAACTTTAGACTTACTTAAGTTTGAAAAAAATTAAGAATTGATTAAATATCAGTAATTATCAAACGGGTAATTACCTATTGGTAGAAATCCAGATAGAGGAAAAAACATAATGTACTTTTTATAAATCTGTATGGACCAAATCGAGATAATCCAAAGTTCTATGAATACTTGACAGAAACGATATCGTCTTGAGCATCATGACTTTGATATTACGTTTATAATATTTATAACCACTAGGTCGTTGCCACTGCTGGCGGACCATTTGAGTCCCCGAGGGTATACATAAACGTAGTACCTGGTATTTCGGTACCAGCTGTTTATCTCATACTAAAGTAATATTTAGCACTGAGAACACCATTCAAATTCCAAAAATTTCTAAAGCTAATATAGCCATCTTTATTATTTTTTTACAGTGGTTACTCTTAGACGGATTTCGGATGTACTTTGAGAGCTATATTTTGGCCTTGTATGATACAACTTTCTCTTTGGAAAATATACATTAAACTGGAACTCAACTGATGAAGTCTAATTGACAGAAACGATATCGTCTTGAGCATTATAACTTTGGTATTATGTTTATATTATCTAAAGATATGGAGAACTACTTTGGTGATTAAATTATAATCGGTGGGGGCTTAGATCTAGTTCAAAACTTTGATATGGATTGCATCCACTATAGAAGAATAAATTACCCCAAACCTAGAGAACAAATTTAGTTAAAAATAAACGTAACTTAGTTGATCCGTGAAGAATCAAACATGAAAACACAAAGAGAGGAACTCGTGGCCAATTTTGAAAAGACTTACATAAGCCACGGGTATAGATCTGACCGCTCTATATTAGAACTTCATTAATATTTGACCTTCTCCAATTTTAAAAGACCCAAAGGTTTCTAGAAATTCAATAACTCTAGTCTCCATGATTTGGAATATGTTAATAAAGTTGAAAATATCATTCATGAAATAAAAATGCAATTCGCAGTCTCCCTTGGAACAGAAAAGCCATTAGTCAAACAGAAAATTATATAGATTATATTCAATCAAAAAAAGTTACATTCGATTAAGTATATATTTTTGCAATGTCCAAACTGTACAGAAACCAACAAGAACAATAGACGTTTTCTGCAATGTTTCGTTCCGACATTGTTCGTAATAATATTATACACCTCCAACTAAAATGTATCCTGTACTACTTCCGGTCAATGAGTTTATCGCATAGGTGAACAGAAATATCTATGTAACATACAGTGGAGGGAGCAAGATTTGAAAAGTAGCCTAAAGTAAAGGCATTATACTTGTCAACTTTACAGGAATGAACATTTAGTTTCATTTTTCCTCAACTCAAGTGGCCTAAAATGTAAAAAAAATTCAGATACCAAAGTATAAATCAATAGAATGTCCAGGACATAGATACAAATCCGGTAAAATTGGACAAACACGGACCCCTGGAAACGGAAACAAAGAGGTGGGATCAGGTGCCATGGAGGAGTAAGCATCCCCTGTTGACCGGTCACAACCGCTGTGAGTCCACAGTCAAGTCCAATGAAACACGTGAGGAGTGTATCCTCGTCACAACTGGTACAGACGTCTTAACAACCGCCAACGAAAAGGCAACTAAACATTTCATCTAGTGAAACAGAGTAGTCGCAAACAAGCCTATTATACCGACCGTAAAATTTGCGGAACGTTGACATTAAACGCGGTTTTCGATATCCCTGTGTCAATAATGTGTCAGTGAGTAGTTTATAGGGATATTACTACTTAAATGTGAAAAATTTACGATGGAAAAGCCGAAATCGTCGCGTTTGTCGTATAGCTTAGTTTCTAATTTCCCGTTTGTGTTTATATTAAGTAAAATGTCTAAGTATGAAGCGTGTGTGCTTGATTCTATTGTATCTTTAATTTCTAGAACAAGATTTCATTAAATGTCGTCAAGATAAATATTACGAAACCGGAAGTTGTCACAGCTCTATTCCTACATGGAGGGTTAAGGATAGGATATGCAGTTTGAATACCTTCGGCGGATTGTACAAGTGTAGTGGCACTTAAAAAGCCGTTGGAAACACAGAATATTTGCTATATATATATATATATATATATATATATGGAAAAAGGAACACAGGGTAAATTTCAAGGCAATTGAGTCGTCGATATCTCGTATGTACCCCGTTTCGCGTATTTGTCATAGCCCCGATTCTCCTGTTCATGGAGATAATCAGTGAATTTATCCTTCTCACTGGATGTTGTTCTGCTCTTCTAACAATGCCGCCTTTAATTTGCCGTGAGTTTTAGGGGAATCTCAACCCCTTATCCTTAGGTCCAGTTTATCCACATTTAATTTAGGACAAATCGGGGCCCAGGGCCATAAAACTATTCTCAGAAAATATTTTTGAGAATCTTGAGAATTTTCTCAACTTGGGTAAAGCTGTGGACCATAAAAAAATTCTTTAGACAAATTTCTTTCTCAGGTAATAAAATACTTAAGTACGGCATGTAGCTGTCTTAAGTAATTCTAAACAGCGAAAATGGCTGCCCCCTATGTTCGCCTCGGGATAAACAAACACAAATGTCATAGTTACTGTCACCCTAGAGTATTTCGGAGCATGTTTAACCCTTTGTCTTTCGAAAACAATGTGTTATTTGAGTTGGCTTGTATTGGGCATACGACGTTTGTTTACAATAAACAGGTTATGTATATAAATAATTTCCAGAACCACACTCATATCTCCATTTGTCTGTATGTTTAGACATTTTCGCACATTGACGACTTGCTATAATAAACCAACATTTTTATAGAAGATTTTCACCAAAAGATTTACATTGAGATCTACAATGTTTTCGAATATTTTCGTTGCAATATTACACCAGTGGAAAAAAAACATATTCTTGGATATACATGCTTTATAGCATATCGCTGGGTATCTTAAGAGTAGTTTATGTAAATGTTTTCGCTGAGCGTAGCATTGGGGAGCCTTTTCTGGATTCCAGACGTGATGATAATACATAAATTAAAATTTACCTGTTAGTGGTCACCAAAAGATGTATACAACATGTGCAATCCGAGAGATGAATGTGTAATGAAAAGAATGACTTAAGATACAAGTGTTTTGGTGATTAACATGGACGAAGGTAATATATTTGTTTCTGAGAGAATGATTTTCGGCAGAAATTTATAGTTCACTACCCTTTCTTATACGGCCATTGACAGAAACAAGTGTCCGTGTCCCTAACCCACGATAGGCATCGAGAACCTCGTGATTATGTTATAAAATCGTTGATCTTTAACTGAAATGCAAACTGACAGCCGATAATATGTAAATACCCATATGAAATCCCATTTAAAAAACGAAAGGCACATTAGATTTAATTTTGAAATTTGTAAGATAAACAGGAGTTTTAAGAATACATTTAAAAATCTTGCTGCAATGTCAAAGTAAAAGAGTAATGCCCACTTACCTGACAGTTTTGAAAGATACGAAATGATGTCCAACAGCCAGGGAGTTTTTAATCTGTAGTTTACAAGGAATTCCAATACATAATACTTATATTTAGCCTTTGTATTGAGTAATAGGTGGAATGATATTTAAAAAAGTAGAAGAAAATCATATCTGTGTTTTTAATGCGCCATTTAAATATCATTAACAGTACCAAAGTTAAAGTCACGTAAACTTTTACAGGTATGAATATTTGTATGAATAGTTTATTGTGGATTTCGAATTACTGGTATTATTTTTAATTTATCAAATCATTTCTGGATTTCCCAAAAATGTGAAAAGAGTTTGACGAAATTTCTAAATATAGCGGCTTTGTTCAATTTTGAAAGCGATATTTTGTCGTACAGTTTATGTTCGTACCTGTGAAATCACGTGACTGGAGTGGATAATCAATCGTACCAAGTCACTTATGGTGTATATTACTATATTTAGTAAACCTTCGATTAATCGAAGTTCAAGGGACTACCTGGACAACACCGGGGCTTAAACTAATGGATGGTAACCGAGAATCATACGATTTTTAGTTTTCGTGGTTCTATATGGTGCATATGTCTACTTCGAAACCATTTAAGACACATATACGGTCATTATGATTAATAATTTGTGGTAAATCTAATGTTTGTGAAATTGAAACTTTTTAGTGTTCATTTTACCATGTGAAATATCCGTATCTGATTGATTAGTTTAGATTAAAATTTGCGGAACGTTGATATTAAACGCGGTTTTCGATATCCCTGTGTCAATAATTTGTCAGTGAGTAGTTTACCTCTGTATATGAAATCTTCATATGTTGTGCACGCCCTGGCATATCGGATCATTTGTGAAATATAAACTCCATATGCAGGTGACTGAGGGATATTACTACTTAAATGTGGAAAATTTACGATGGGAAAGCCGAAATCGTCGCGTTTATCGTATAGCTTAGTTGCTAATTTCCCGTCTGTGTTTATATTAAGTAAAATGTCTAAGTATGAAACGTGTGTACTTGATTCTGTTGTATCTTTAATTTCTAGTTCACTGGGATATATCGCATTGACATATGTATGAAAATTGTCATTATTAATTGACAAAACGTCGTCGATATATCTAAATGTCAAATTAAAGGACACCGCTAACTTTTTCTTCTTTTGATTCATCAGTTTCTGAATGAAGTCTGCTTCGTATGAATAAAGGAACAGGTCGGCCAATAAAGGAGCACAATTGGTTCCCATAGGAATGCCGACAGTTTGTTGAAAGACCACGTCTCCGAACATTACAAATATATTGCCTATTAGAAATTCCAGCATGTTTTTTATATCAACTTCAGTATACTTATGTGTAGAATCAGAGTGGTGTTTGACGAAATAAGTATCCTGATAGCCAATCACTAGATATTTAAATTTTCGGGTACCACCTTTAGTGAAAAAGCAGTTGTCTATGATGCTAAAAAGTCTTTCTTTTAATTTTTTATGTGGAATAGTAGTGTAAAGAGTTGAGAAATCATAAGTTTTAATACTGTGAATTCGAGAAAAATTGTGTGCCTTCACATTTTCTAAAAGCTGTTTAGAATTTTTAAGTATCCACATCTGATTTACACCGCTTCTGGAATAAGCAACTGTACAGTATTTTTGAAGTTCCTCCTTAACGGCTGTCAATATCTTGGTAAGGAGTAAAGATAAAGGTTTGGCAGAACATTTGCTGGATCCTGCTATGTATCTTTGATTATATGGGTTTTTATGAAGTTTAGGTATCCAGTATAAATGTCGTAGCTCGAAATCGGTCTCCATTGTAGGTATATCAAATGAGTGTAATACGGACACGTGATTTTGAAGGATCTCGTCCTATATTATTTGAGGCTTTGTCTGCTGGTACCAGTACATATTGGTCATGTAACCTATCCAGTTCAGTTACTACTTCTGGATCATTAAATACAGAGGGATAACGTGTTTTCATAGTCCCTTTACGTTTTCGAATACGAGATTTTATCAACCATCGTATGGCTTTCAGCCATTCAGACAAAGTGTCTGGTTCTACGTCTTCATGTTTGGCCCATCGTCTGGCATAATCTTCGACAGAATCCATAACTAAACTGAGATTCTGACGCCAATTAAAGGAACAGGATTCCTGGTATTTAGGGCCCCTTAAAATAAGATTTTTGAGGCTTTCATTTTCAACAATAGAAACGTCGCCGGTAATGACATGCCCGATAGTATTGTATTTGAAAGGAGATGAAGCACATGAACATGTGACAGTGTTGTGTAGAAGACTGTTGATGTCTAGGCACTGCAAAACCTGTTTGTAATTGAATAGCTTGGATGCGATGCTAGGTGTATAGCTATATGAAATGCAAGGCGTGCTCTTCAGTTTAAAATATGGTGGAATACAGGACTGAACTTTTTTGTGATTCAGAACATTGCCAATGTTTAAAGCGTCTATGCCTTTATTTGTAAATTTAAGTTTAAGGAAAAGACGTTTCTGTTTAGAACAGTCATCGTTTGTACGCGTGTAGGCTTAAACAGCCTGTGATAAGCGATGTCCATTATAATGGAGTTCAGTATGTATTCTGGGGTTGAAGAATCCGTGTAGGGGTTCATTCTTGCTTCTTGGAAAAGTTTATTGAGATTTGTAAAAGGAACAGAATAAAGTTTGCTGCGGATGTGATGAAGACCCAATTTTTTGTTAACGTAAGGTAAAAGAGATGAAAAAGTGACATCATGTATGTAGGATCGGTTGTATGAACGATGTCCGTGACTTCGTTTACGTCTTACGTTAGAATTAAAAAGTTCCATCACATTAACACCATTACACAGTGGGCTTGATAGATTGCCTACACTTTGGATATTATCGTTACATCCATAGGGATATGCAGTGCCAAGTTGTTTAATCCAAAATTCTTCACGTTGTCTACGGAAGGGGGTACTCAAGGTGGGATTATTGGTCCAGTGGTATATTTTTTCAATTATACGCACTCTCATAGACAAGATGGAATGGTCAGGAGAGTTGAAATGTCGATAGAGTATCTGGTTACCCCCATTATTAATTTCGAATCGATGGCCAGATACTCTTTTATTTAAGGGCCCCTTAGTTTCGCCAGCATAAATCAAACCACACAAGGTACACTCAATGCCGTAAACAACGTTGGATGATTTGCAGTCTAGATGATCCCAGCTTCTGGTGTTGTAATGCTTATTTGTCAGATTGCTAGTGAACACTTGATCAGTTATTAATATATGACATGTTTTACAATTTTTGACAGAACATTTAGAAATTTTTGGTATATTATTTGAAAATGAACTATCAAAAATGTCGTCAAGTGGAATCTGACAATTTTTTATTGGAACACAAGCGTTATTATGTTTATACCATAACTGGTCATCTTTGGACTGTACAAATGTTAAATTTTTAATGTCCCGAAGGACAACCCGAGGAGCACCAAACAATTTCTGCGAGTCTGTGCTCCCGATAGACTTCACAGAAGGACACCTTTTTATACTGGGCGCCGTGTCATCCAGTATGCAATTTTTTGGTACTTCTCCCGATAGACTTCACAGAAGGACACCTTTTTATATTGTGTGAAAAAAAAAATGCTTGAGAAAACTAGTTTGGCAATTATTCACTTGCAACTGATTAATTCAACATAATGATTTGTATATGCATACCACACTGGACCTGACCTTATTTTCACAAAATATATAGAAATATCCGATGTTTATGCTTGTACATCTGGTACAAGTCGAAAAGTAGAATTAATCTAAATAAATTGTGGTAAACACAGCTAATTGCCCTTTAACTTTAAAACAAAACATATAAAATATATTTTAAATAAAATGTTGATTGTAATACATATTTATTGTTTTAATTGTTTATCTCTTTTTTGTTATTGTGTATCAATCTAAGTAGAAATAATAAAAAAAACCCAGCTAATGCCCCTTTAAGACATCAAAAATCACCCCAGACTTCATACTCTTAAATAAATATAATTAGATTTCCCGGGAACCTTCTTGAACATTTATTTCGAGAAACTCAAGAACATTTTACATTTGCCTGATATTGCGGTCACTTCACATAGAATGATTGCAAAAGATTGCTAAACGATTTGTTGGATTACTAATTCCATAAAAAATACAACGATTTTCTCCTTTACTCTACATCTTTTGTATTTTGATCATTTCATCACACCACTATTATTGCCATGAAATAATAAATTACATGATGTCAATATAGAGCACCTTACCAAAATTAAGTACACACCCAAAATTTTTTTACAGAGAATGACAAATATAGAGATTAATACAAATTCCGTGTTTTATGAGGAAAAATCACTGAACAATTCCTCTTTTAGTTTGAATACATATGATTTGTCAAGAGTTTCCATTCATATCACATCTATGATACAAGTTTTGAATTTTTCATTTTGCAATCCTTTTGGTGAGCAAAAATGAAACTTCCAAAATGAGTATTATAAATGTAATATGAATGGAAACTTGTGACAGATTCGTTTTATCATATGATCTAAAATATATAATTTTAATGACATTTTCTGATAACTTTAGTCCCAGACCATCACCGATGATCACGCCGTTTACAGTTTACACATAAAATATTGATGTAATTTGTTATGAAGCAGTATAACGCACAGATCATATGATCAAAGCAGCATAACGCATAGATCATACGATCAAAGCAGCATAACGCGGAGATCACATGATCAAATTGTTTTTCTATCAAAAAACTTTTAATAGATTGCTCTATGTTCCTCCACTGTTAAAACTGCCCAAACTAAATTGGTTGAATGTGGCGTAAAACACTTTAAAATTCAAAACACACTCATAAAATACACTTGTATACCATCACACAAATACATCTTAACAACAGTTACACTCATACAAATACACACTCACACACAAATACACATGCCCACACTCATATAAATACATGCAATACACATTCAATTACACATGTAACACATTTATGCAAATATAATGTAACACACTCATACAAACACACATATAACATACTTATACAAATACACATGTAACACACATATAAATACACATGTAACACACTGATACCAATGCACATGTAACACACTCATACAAACAGAAAATTAACATACTCATGCAAGTACAAATGTGAGTAACCCATACAAATACACATGTAACATGTAGCTTTGAACACACATTTTCTTTCTGAACTATCAGTCTACATTAAGTTTACTAATTGTTTTTATTAGAGCTATTTTATAGCTGTGCACACATAAATCCATATATACATAGGTTCAACCGTAAAAATATATTATCTAGAGTTAAGCAGGTTTCCTCTGACAAATGAGAACGCTTCAACATGTTAGAAAGGACATAATTTTCAACAGAGTTAGCTGTTCAAAAAGACTTTTTCAAACTGTTTAATCACAAGAGTTATTCGTTTAATTTGGTTAATTTATTAAGGAAAATATATAAGCTGTCACACAATATAACAAAGAAAGGGAAATAACTCTTGCAAAACACTGCTCACGGAAACCTATCTATACATCTAGACACGTGTAACTCCGCATGCACATACACGTTACATCCAACCCTCTACCTCCTCACACATATATAAAAAGTATCAACCTACAATAAATAATACATCATAAAAATATGATGATCCATGATAACGAAAGTGTAGATTTGACAATAATTTACCAGATGGCAGTGTACGTTTAAGACAAAAGTGAAACATTATGTTCTGACCTCTGAACTTTACAAAAATTAAGTTAAAAAATATATTAAATACATTAAAATATTACCTTTGCAATAAAGTTAAAGATAGATATCAGAAGCTATCAAGGCTATGTAACATAATTAAATTGAACAACTACATACCATAAGATGTAGGTGATGCTACCTGGATGGTAAACGACGATGTTAAAACGAAATACTGCTCTATCTTTGATAGTACAAACGGTAACATTTATAGTAAGAGCGAATATATGATTGGCAAATTGAGAATTTACACAACCAATAAAAAAGCATTCAAACAACCAATAAGAAAAGAGTTCACCAACTCTGTCTGTTTCCTCAGTAGACATAAAGATTATTATAGAATTTAAGACTGAATGTGGTGTAACAATATATATATATATATATATATATATATATATATATATATATATATATATATATATATATATATATATATATATATATATATATTCACACATATTTTTATATATACACATCAAGTATAATGAGTTGAGTGAAATAGATAAAACAAATTATCAGTTAGTAATTATAATAATAATTATATCATATTTATGAAAAATAGGAGAAATGTAAAGCCCTGCTGTGCTTTTACAAATTTATTATTCGTATTTATATCGTCAGATTATGATTAATATATTATATTCGGTGAAGATGTATGTAATTTTCCTATCTCTTTTCAAATATTCTACCTATAAAAATGAATAGTATACATTTCTTTCTTGCTGGAGTTCTGTCCAGTGTTTACCTTGACGTTATTCAGAAAGGGTACTATAAAACCCCAGATACCAAAGTGTAAATTTACAGGATGTCCAAATTGCACTAATCTGGTGCTATTTTACAAACACGGACTTCTGGAAACCTAGAGGTGGAATTGGGTGCCATGGAGGAGTAATCATCCATTGTTGACCACTCATACCTGCCGTGAGTCCAAGGTCAAATTCAAATAAAGTATGTGAAGAAGAAATCTTCGTTCTAGTCAATATTGTATCATTGTAAATATGGTTTAAAATCTATATCAGTATTTTCTTTTTGATTGGACTCATGGCGGGTGTAACCGGTCAACAGGGGATGTTTGATTCTCCATGGCACTTGATCCCACCTCTGGATTTCCAGAGGTCGGTGTTTTTCCTATATCACCCGATTTGTATACGTATTCTGGACATCCTGTAGATTTATACTTTGGTATCTGAGATTTGAAATCTTTTGTAATCCAATGCCTTAGTCCAATAAATTGTGTAAATTAGAATTAATTGTTAGAACACACTTGATTTTTGGTCAAATTTGTCGACAATACATCATAGTTAAGTCAATAAGAATACTAGAATTCCAATAGATACAATTTCAACACAGCATCATTCAAGTGACTGCCACGGACATATTTTAAGCATGTTGTTTTATCTTCGTCAAAAGTTATCCGTTGGTTCATTGTAATGTGGGTCTAAATCATCGAGTTCATCAGCATGTCCAGATTCACTTCGTTTTGTTACATGATAATGACTTCTTTCTTTCTGTCAAAAATCCGAATAAAGATGTGGTAAACACATTTGTGCATACATTGCATATATTGTTACCTCCCCCGCCTTTTACGGCATACGAAATATCTTAACACATTTTTGTGTTATATATATATATATATATATATATATATATATATATATATATATATATATATATATATATATATATATATATATATATATATATATATCGCATTCTTTGTATACCATTTATACTGTCACAATTCTCGAGACAATATTCTGAACATTTACAAGTAGAAACATTGTTTATAATTATCTATATCTATTTATATGTCTGAAAGAGTAGTAGCATAAAGGCACAATGTTTAACCGAAAAGTAAGTAGACATAAGTGTATGCTACACAGTAAAATTGCAAGCCTGTTTTCATGCGTAAAACACGCGTTTAAGCATATGTTAAACGCATGCTGAGCACCACGCTTGAAAAACACATGTATAACATGTGATTAATGCATGTAAAACGTATTCTGGCGTGAAACAAACTCACTCTGATTGAGTGAATTAGGCTGGTATACCCAATGTTTTCTGATTAAGGGAACTAGGCTGGAATATCCGGTGATATCTGATTGTGGGAACTCCATGTACCTTTTAATTTCTTATTTTTAGATAACTGAAAGTATTTATTCAGTTAAATATACAAGAAAGTGTATTCTTAGTCCATATTACAGAAAATTCTAAGTTTATCAACAATTCCTTAACAAAAATGCATAAAACCTCAACATGTGTATTCAACACGTATGTAAAATACATGGAAAAAACATGATTACAGGCGTTTCATGTTATGTCTTACATCGGTTTCTAAACGAACGTTTAACGTGTGTAATAAAACAGACATTGAACCATGATGTCCCTAATATGCGCATTCCAAACGTTTAACATATATTTTACAGATGTTTTTCTTTTTCTATAAATAGGTAAAACATGAGTTGCACTTTTTGTTGTGTAATAAATAGGTTGCTCTGTCACATCAGATATGAATCAGACATGTCTTACATTTTCATGTGTGTAGGTTGTCTATTTTTTTTTTTTAATTTTAATTTTCGTATGGATTTCATAGTATTTTTTGGCTTCAATTATAAAACCTTTTTGAAATTTTCATAAACAAATTAATGATCGAACAAGAACCTCTTAAACCGAAATAAACTTGTAATTACAAACGGTAACGTAGGTACATACGAGTTGTCTTCGCATCTGCAGTATAACTGCTGTAAAGCTAAGAATTATGGCGACGATGACCAGTGGAAACCCAATAGACAAACCGAGAATTACGTCTTTATCACTCTTTGATGCTGGAAATGAAATTGAAAATTAAAATCAATAATGTGATAAGTATAGACCATTATCGTCGTCGTCATAATCGTTTATCATCATCATCATCATCATCAAGTACAATGAAGAAGTACCAATGGATGTTCTAAACTCCAGGGCCATTAGAATACGACAAAATAGGTTTCAAAGCGAAGAACAATTGTGAATCCCGAACGGAATGGGACCAGGTGTCCGGAAGGAGTAGCATCCCTGTCAGAAAAAGTATATTTATAAATTCAACTTGTTATTTATATATAATTGTGGAAAACAAGGAAACATACCTGCATTTGCCATCTCACGTGATAGAATAACTTCCTTTTTCTTATCTGTAATAAGATTAGAAAGTGTATAGCAGACATATCAGAAACACAATACTTTGGTGATAGGTTATAAAGGTCAAACCAAACGATCCAGCCGATCGTTTCTGTCAATTCGACTTCATTAGTTGAACTTGAATCTTAAATACATGTGTAGTTTCAAAAGAAAGTGGCATTAGACACGGCCAAACACTAAACTTAAATGTATTGTCAAATTCGTATGGGAGTATCCACTATAAAAATGAAGAAATTATCTGAGAAATTTAGAATTTAAACACCGAAATACCATTTAATGGGTTTATGTATACCATCGACAACTCTAAAGACCACGGAGTCGTGATTTAAGTACAAAAATGTTTAGAGAGAAAGAATTACCGTCATTGAAAAATTCCAACGCATGGACGTTTCCCAAATACATAGGAATGTTTACTTCACCAACTTGCTTTCCTTCCTTATTTATTTTTTTTAACCACCTGTAATGACAATAAATATATATATATATATATATATAAATATCAGTTGTAAGAAGTCAAATAATGGCTTAGAAAATATGCCTGATGTTATTAAAATTGGTTGACATGACAAATGATGATTCTTTTTAAATGTTTCAAAACCATGTTCGTCCAACAGAAAAAGGAAATTGCACTGGAGCTTTGTATTGTGCAGACTTAATATTATGTAACTGATATACATATTGTTGTCTTGATAAAGGCCAAGTGCCCGAAAATTTGTGAAATTTGAGTGTTTTCTGTTTTTTGCATACTGATACTTCCTTTTGGAGGACATTAGAATTTATTAAAACATGTTGTTTCCGATGATTCACATTTACTTAGGAACAACTAGATTAAACTGTGAAAAGCAGACCTTAACCTAATTTTCTTGAGAAAAATTCTAGATTAACTGAAATAAACTTAGTTTAATTACATGTTATAATAAGTCAATTAATAACTTCTTTAATATCTTAACATATGTTTTATGTGTAAAATTGATGGAAACAGACTGCTTCTTCAACATTATGTCCGTCTGATTTTTTATGTTTGTAATGACATACCAGAAGTATATGGCACCCAAAACCATATTAATGCTGTAAACCTATGTTTTCTCAGTTGAACATATTTTTGCAAGTTAAACCTTGTTTTTTCTCGATGATTTGTATTAACTTGATAAATAAAATTAAGTTAGATTGATAAAAACTAAGTTTTAGTATGCCAAAATCACTAAAGTGGTTTAAACCTAGTTTTCTCCAGTAAAACCTAGATTAACCGAGAAAACTAAGTTTAATTACATCAAAATCACATTATCACAGAGATATAGAACGGTATAACATGTCAAATAATAACTTCTTAAATTCATCCACCCCTGTAGCTACACTTGGAATCGCCCATTTCAAAGAATGGTAAATACCATTGTTATGATTTAGGAGTGTATGATTCAGAATCCAACTTTTACAACAATCCTCTGTTCAATATTAACTTTTTCACTCCTGAATTATGATTGTGGACCGTTCTATTTGTTGATATGGATGAATCTAAATGTAAAGACAGAGGCTGAAGCGTTAATCTCTACAAATATGCCTTATATGAAAAATTGGTTGACATGGCAGCAAAGAACGTAAGTTTGTCAAGGTTTTTGTTTTAATAAACTGAAGAATGCTAATGAAACACCAAATTTTAATTATTTTTTCTCTTTCAAACTTGTCAAAGTGAAAATGAAATCATGTATAGGTACTGGAAACTAGAAGGGTAACAAATATGTAACAAATAAATGTGTTAAATTATTTAATCGGATAATTTTTCAAGTCAGTATTTGACTAAATGTTGTTTTTGCTGAAGTATTTACAGGTTAACAAAACAAGACACACCTCCTGTTTAAAGCAAGAATGTATAGAAAGTCCCCAGATAACGCTATGTCTATAAGCATTGCTCCTGTGTCCTCGTATACAAAAGTCCAAAGATCACCTGTCAAAGTTGTTCGCAAAATGTGTTCTTTTCCGGAATCCGCGATGTACAGATGACCATCTATATTGAGAAAAAAATTAAAAACAGGCGTGGCTAAACATATACAGACATATTATACAAGGAGAGAGAGAGAGAGAGAGAGAGAGAGAGAGAGAGAGAGAGAGAGAGAGAGAGAGAGAGAGAGAGAGAGAGAGAGAGAGAGAGAGAGAGAGAGAGATTAAAAGCACAGATAATAAAGAATAGACTGCCCGGTGGTCCAAGCGACAGTATGCAGATCTGATGGACATTCAACAAACACGAACCTCCAGAATATCCGGACCTGGAGTCATGGGGAACTAAATATGCTCTTTCGACATATTGCAGCTGCCGCTATTAGTCGAAATATTGTTATTGTAAACAGAATCGTTGTATCAACCGTAAAAAATGCGAAATATTGCCGTTAAATGAGAATTCCGATATCTTTGTGTTAGCAATTGATAGGTAAATAAACTGCCTTTGTATATGAAATGTCCATATGTGCTGAAAACGCTCCAGCATTTTTAATATATATATATATATATATATATATATATATATATATATATATATATATATATAAATCCGCTTTAAAATACTGTGTACAGAGTCATATAGAATTCATAAAATTATCCACGGCGAAGTAGATCAAAATTGTTCAATGAAATGTTTTGGTTTTCCTCTAGCGCTTTCATGTTTATAACAATCTTCAGGATTCAGGAGGGTCTTCCGGAGAACAAAATATGTAGCAGTACATGTCTGACGGCCGTGATATCTAGATCTGTTTCTAACATAAACACGGTGACATTTCTAATGTTAACTTTCATCGTTTTTGTTGAAAATAACTGATTTGACAGACCAGTAATACCGGTTAATCTCATAATTATTTCTTGACGTGTGATAATTGCTGATTAAACACATGGCGTGTCGATTTTTTCCCCAACTTTCACGGAAGCGATATTCGAAAATTGTGACACTCGTGGGGTGGTGTAAGGTATTCGAATTATCTCCCTTTGAAGTCGAAGTATGAAGTTAACAAGCTATCGTTGACTAACAGTTTTACTCACACCTATTTTCTCATCTGGTGATTCCGGCGATATGTTCGAGGGATTTAACTTGTATAAATGACTATTTGTACCGAAGAATAGGTGGCGGATGGTGGTAAGTGGGTTTTAGCGTTACAACGAGGGAATTATACAGGAGGAAATCTGTTATTTAAGAAATAGCGGCATTATACGAGTTTGGGGTTATACCGGAGGGAGTATAACAAAACATGATATACACAGACATAAAAATCCCTATATCTTTTGTGAAAATTGCTTGAGAAACCCAGTTTTGCAATTATTTGCTTGCATTAACTCAACATTACTTTTTGTATATGCATCTGACACAATAACCTTATTGTCACAAAATACATAGGGATATAAGATATGTTTATAGCTCTTGTTTTTTTTATTGTAAAATAAGTACAAGTAGTAAAACTAGAAAACAAATCGAAATATTTTCATTGGTAAACAAAGTAATGCCCCTTTAAGGTTTTAATCAAGTGTGAGATTTATACTTTGAAGTTATATTGTATTTATTACTTTTTCATTTGGGCAATTATTCAATTGCAATTTATTAATTCAATTTATTAATTCAATCAATTAATCAATTCAAAATTTTGGTATATGTTATTTGCTATTGTAACAGAAAGTAATAAAAAGTAGAACAAAATCGAAATATTTTCTTTGGTAAATAAACTGAAGTCCCTTTAAGGTGTGAGCCACCGTGTTTAAAAATGACATAATTTAGCTGATTTAATTCTTTGATGTTATATTGTAGAAATTAGATATTATTACCTTTTTCATCTAGCGCTATTCCCGTTGGCTTGACTGGAAACGGTGAATCAAGAATTTTGTCTTCATTCGATGACAGATTTGATAAAACGATCGAAGAATTGTCTCCCCCGAAACTAACGTACAGGTATCTGAAGTAGAATACAAAAAATGCATTCAAATCTCATAGTCTGTTAAATGATTTGCAACCGCAACTGCGAAAATGAATCAAAATGGGATATATATATATATTATTTGAAATTTCCCTTTTTCTAGAGCTTCAGGAGTATGTAAGCACCGTTTGAAGTTTTATAGCTAAACAATTGTTCAGAAAAAGTAAAATACATTTAAGAATCTGTCGACAGTGGTTCAGTTTTACTGATCAAACATTGTCCAGTCGGGCTTGCTCAGTCGGTAGCGCGTTAGACTCTTGATTGTGAGGTCGTGAGTTCGTGTCCAGCAGGCGGCAGGTAGATTTCCCGTTCTTCGAATGAGACAGTAAAACCCGAGTTCTCGTGTCACACTAGGTATCGGCAAGTTAAAAACCTCTCACTACACAATGGCCGTAAGCGCCGAGCATAGGCCAAAATTTTAAGCCCATCACCGGCATTTGGTGACATCTCCATATGAGATTCTTGAATGGGAGGTTAAAAAAAAGAAAGTTCAAACATTGTCAATAGAAAAATAATAACGTTTATATGAAATAATATTTCTCTTCCAATTTACGAGTAAATCATTATGTATTATAGTCAAGATTAGTAAGTAAATGCTTGTGTCTATATCACAGTTACCAAAGTATTAAATAAAGGAAGGTTAATGAGACAGTAGTTCAACAGAAGAGATTTGAATTTCCCGTAAGTCCATTCCAACACGCAACATTTTCATGAGAACAAAATTTTATACACATTTCAGTATTTTCTTAATGTGTAAACAAAACAAAATCAAACTTACAAAATAAAATTGAATCGACAACGTTGCGTCAGAACCGAACAAGTACACATCGTTTAAATGAACAAATGTACAGTCTTTAAATACATGTATATAGATTTAAATCGATAGCACATAGATTTTATCTTACCTTTTTCTTTTGTGAAGAACCATATCAACAACATGTTCATAGTTTTCTCGTAACAACGTTGCAGAATAATTTCCTTCTCTACGTATTCCAAACAGATTGGAAGAGGTTGAATTACTTGCAATAAACAACACTGAGTTTTCTTCTACATCGAGGATGGCATGAGTTGGTTGTAAACCTATCATTACAATAATTACGTATACGTTTTCTCAAAACAGATCAATCGAATGCATTCCAATAGATAACACATATTTTCGTATGTGAATAAGGAGTTCATTCGTCTGAATCGAACAAAACATCTATGAAGAATGATGAGGAATTTAATATTCCAAGGTATTCAGAAAAAATTCTGAATATGTTGATGCACTATGTATAAAATTAATCAGACGAAAAAGATAAAATAAAGTAAATGAAAATAAATAAAATAGCATAATAATTAGTGCATCTGTATGACAGCTGTCTGTATGGGCAACAGTTTTTGAGCTGGTACAAGAAAAATAAACTTTTATTTTTTTCAAGAATGAAATAAATAGTGTAATATGATGCATCTCCGTGACATCACAGCCCCCTTACATATCTCTTACTGTATGTTTCTGTTCCACTCATTCGTTCGCTCCCCCCCTTTCGCTTTTTTTGCTTTCTATCTACCTGTATTATATCTTTCTTAGACAATGCTGAAGATACAGTATATAATAATTATTATACAAATAATTCAATTATTTATATGACTTACTTTCGAAGTAATACACCTTTGTGGATTTGTCGCCGAAGTTAAATATCTCTATCGAATGGTTCTTACAGGCGGCTACAATACTCTTCATCTCAGAGTCCAGCTTCACGTTCAACACTGGACGTGTCGTAGGTACAATTGATAATGATCCCGTATTTACATCTACTTGATAAACGTAATATGAAAACGGGTCCGACAATATGAAAAAATTGTCAGTTAGTGTCTCTGTAAAGGAAAATTGCCGCATAAATCTCAATTTTAAAATTGAGAAATTATCAAACATATAATCTCAATCTCTCTCTCTCTCTCTCTCTCTCTCTCTCTCTCTCTCTCTCTATATATATATATATATATATATATATATATATATATATATATACATTAAAGTAGGAAAATGTATCCAATATGAAAAAAAAACCAGTCAATGTCATTGTAAAGGAGAACTGCCATGTAGGATTCCCTGTCAAATTCATCATTATTTACATAATGTCGCAATTAAAATTTTTTCGGTGATGCGGCAGTGGTCATTCCTCTATAGAAAATAAACATCTATTTCAAACTGGAGCTCAACTGATGAAGTCTGATTTACAGAAACGATCGTCTTGAGCCTTATAAGCATTAAGCATAATATTTTGGTGTGAGAAGAGCCCATTTACAATGTACCTGATAAAATACCATCAGACTTTTGCAAGTCAAACATAATTAAGTGCATAGTATTCATAAACAAGTGCACATAGTACATATAAACAAGTACATAAGTGTATACCAATTAGTGTATATAGTTCACATTAGCAAGTACAAGTATTGTCAGATTTACATCGATTGGCTGGGCGGAGTAACATTATGATGATATTACGAATGATTTTACTCAGTTTTTAGCTCGATGGTTTTGAAATAGATGTTGTGTAGAAAATCTAGGCATCGTGTTGCTGTGAAAATTTGCAGACACATGCTTTTATAGATAAAGATGAACCCGATAAAATTTTGAGTAAATCAGAACTCTTTCTGATTTTTGATGAATTAAATAAAATTGATTTCGTATTTGTTTATATTGTCTGATGCAATGCATTCTGGGTAAAATTTATCCCGACCTTCTCCACTTCAAACCAAAATGTGTATATTATGCAAAGAAATAAATGCCGTTTTCACATTTACTATTTTTCCATAGTTAATTGTGACAGGCAAATTGTTTTGACAATAAATTTACTTATATTAGAGGTTTATCTAGTTAATAAACAGCATTTCAAAATACGACAGTGCAGTGCCCTAGATTCCTCACATAGATGACTCAATGTTATTTGGAACATAGTATGCATGTGTTTTGGAGATAACCTGTACATAAGGAGGTATTTACTGAGAGGCATTAAATGAAATCGGTCAGCTGCATGCTATCACCCAATCGCGAGTGTTAACACGTTCCAGAAACCAGGTAGACTACAGTTGTGTGCCGTGCTTTGCAACTGTAAGTTCATTTAATTAATGTAACATCTATGCTATTTTAAGGATGTTGGTGTATAGCCATGCATAACCCATATAGCTTTCCACAATTAGGTAAACACTCACTGCCAAAAGTCCAAAAGTGAGGTTTTAGCAAGAGAGGAGTATAAGGTTTTATTATGCCAAGATCTGAATTAATTCTATATTTTAATGTAAATTAAAATTTCCCTCTCAAAATTGGACAAATAGTTTTGTTGAGGATACATTTAAAGGTGTTTCTTTTTTTTTTTTGCCATCGAGCTATGGGGCCATTGGCCTCTTGTTAATTATGACAGGCTTCATGAATAAAGCGTTTTAATGACCTGGACTGGATACTCGTGTGTATGATGACTAGTAAGAACGACTACTCTTACCAGTGTAATAAGGATGTTTTACATATATTTTTAACTTGTTCAGGTCAAGAATGAGTTCTCCGGAGACTTCACACAGCCAGGTTATATGGATTTTTCTAAAGTAAATACAAACAAGCGCATACACTGAAAATAACCGAGTAAATTTCTAAAACTAGAAATTGTTTAATATTCTATATATGATTACTAACTTATTTTGCACGATGATCCATCCACACCACGCTTGAATCCAGGATAACATTTACACTCATAGAAACTTGAATTAACACTTGTACTACTGGCCCAGCACAAATGTTCACACCTATCGTTGTGGTCGCAGATGTCTGAAAAATGGATATCGTGTTAAAATATGAAAATGACAGATACCAATGTATTAATCTTCTAGACATTTAGGAGACAATATACAAACCTGGTGAACAATGGACAAACACAGACCCCTGAAAATCCAGAGGTGGGATAACGTACCATGAAGAAATAAGTTGTCGCTGTCAAATTCAAATAAAATTAGCGATGAATATATCTTCGTAACAATCGCTAGCTCAACATTCCACTTGTAAAATAATAATTGCAAACAAGATCGTTATACCGACCGTCAAATTTGCGACACGCTGATATTAAATGCCATTCCCTGTGTCAACAACATATCAGTACGTGCTTTGCATCTCTATATAAAATGCCTATACGTTTACGTTGAACACGTTATGGCATATCGGATATTCTGCGAAATATAAACACCATATGCGGGTGATCGAGGGAAATTACTAGTTGAATCTGGAAAGTTGATAACATGAAGGAAAGTCGGAATTGTTTCTCTCTCATTTAAAGGATTATTTACCAGAGTCTATCATCATGCACCCAATATCACATGGTTAATGTACACAAATGGCGTTGTTCTCATATCAATAACGATAGATAAAGTAAAGTCGAATTTTTAATGTTATTTGTGATATGTTCTAGGAATTTTTTAATATTGAATGGTATTTTTTTAGTAATTTGCTGGAGGCCAGATTGGCAAACTTTCTCACAAAAATCATTTGAAGTTTCAATGAGGCTCGGACTTGAATTGACCAGTATTGAGAGACTTCATGGTTCAAAGCACGATGCTCTAACCACACGGCCACTGATATATTCTAGGATACATGTCGCAAATCTCCCATCATGTTCATTACCCTATAGTTGATCATCAGATATTTTTCGTGTCACGCCAGCCGTGACATAATACCTAGGTTATAAGTCTCATGTGAAAGACCCGTTCGGCAAGGAACACTCACTACCATTTAAATAATACTTTAGAGTGACCCGATGCTCGAAATCGAACATGGACCCCCAGCTTGCAAGTCGGACGGTCTGCCACCAGACCACCTAAGTAATTGATTATAAGATGTTTTTATTTTTACATTTAAGTCAATTTACCTCAAAATTTACAATTTAACAATTGCGTTATTGCTTCATGACCTTACCCCGAACCTATACACCATATGATTTTATATAAAATACTGTTTGGTATAAATTTTTATTCTTCCATGTATTAGATTTTCTTCTCATCAGCAAAAAATAACGATACCTTGTGAATTTCGATGAAGTGATCTGTAAAATATGACACTGTCTGTGACTTGTCCCTTGATTTCGGTGGACTGGATGACATTGTCACTTTCTTCTGTCGTTGTTGTGAAGTACACTGTCGTTGATAGTGACTGGTTTTTGAAAGACATCCAATAAAGAATACCCTGTTTTTGAGTAAGTAAAATGAAGCTATAGACAATGGCGATTTATACATTGTATTAACTTAATTATCTAATAAGAAAATAACAAAACACAGAAATACCATTTGCGAAGTCAGCCGCCAATAAGCAATGGGGCACCGAGTTTCAAAATACATACATAGTTTCATTAATTTTCAAATAAAAATAAAATCAAACAATCAGTTCTTATATTTATATAACTGCAACCCAGGGAACAAATTGCAAATAAAAACTGATTTTAAATGGGGTTACATACTGTAAAAACCTGTGTGACCCAGATTAAATTAAACATTGTTCCTCAATTTAATGTTTGACCGAAAACTAGAAAATTGACCACTACACCTCATACTTCCCTGAAAAAAAGAACGTGCAATCTAACTGGCTTAAAACCTATAAAATTCACTTCACCCCTCATGCATAAAATACTATTATGTACTTGCCAGAGACACTGAAAGCTGTATTATGGACATGGGACCGGGTACTTCGAACATAAATATTTTTTCTCATTTTAAACTAAAATGAAATAAAGTGTATAAATATAGCAAAATTTCAGATATCAAAGTATAAATCAACAGAATGTCCAAGACATAGATACAAATCCAGTAAAAATGGACAAACACGGACCTCTGGAAACCAAGAGGTTGGATTAGGTGCCATAGTTAGGTGCCGGTCACACCCGCCGTGAGTCCACAGTCAAATCCAAATGAAACACGTGAGGGGTGAATCCTCACCACACACGGCTCAGACGTCTCAACAACCGGGAACGAAAAGGCAACTCAACATTACACTTAGTGAAACAGAGTAATCGCAAACAAAACTATTATACCGACCGTAAAATTTGCGTAACGTTGACAATAAACGCGGTAAAAAGAGACAAAATGTACATAAAGAGAATAAAAAATAACTCGTTGTACCTTCAGGATGCTGAGTTCTGAAATGGAGTATGGAAACTTGGGCGAAATCTTAAAATCTAACCCATTCTGGTTGGTATTAATTATTCGTTTTCCGGTCGTCCAGTATATTCTGAAGTAGATCAAAGCATACATTTTATAATTATTGAATGGTATCAAATTAATGCCTTCACCGTGATATTCTTCTACCTGAGTATTTTGACAGATTATCTGTCACCACGATAAAATGAAAATTACAGATACCAAAGTATCAATCGAAAGACATAAGACAACATTACAAATCATGTGAAAATCAAAATGTGGGATCAGGTGCCAAAGAGGAGTAAGCATCTCCTGTCGACCGGTCACATGTGCTTTGCATCTTCTGATATTGAAGTGCAGATAATCAGCCGTCTAGAATTCATTGACATATGAAATATGGGAGACTTTATAATATTTCACCTTGGATGCATGTTGAAATTAGTCCAAGTAAAAATATTTTTTTTAGAAGAAACAATTCACAATCCATTTAAATTCATAAGTTCATAACCTGTCAGAAGTCCAGAAGATACGTTTGATTAGAATCTTCATTGAGATAGATATCAAAACGACGTGCTTACATGTACGTTAACGCTAGATGCAAAAACATTTTATTTGCCGCCTTGTTAGATTTACCTTTTATAATTTCCATCGTACGCTAAATGTTTTGCTTCCGTACTACTAACAAGTGTTTTTCTGCTGTGCCCGTCTGTTGATGAACTTTTGATTTGAAGTTTATCCGAGTCTATCCACATCAGAAGTCTATATGAGTAAAAAAACATTAGGGGGAGACTAATTGTAGTATGTCAAAAAGAATAATGTTTATATTGAATTCCTAAATCCTGTTATATTTCTTTAATTATTCATTATTATTTGTTACTCTCTCTCTCTCTCTCTCTCTCCATGGATTTATGTATGTAATTTAATTTGTAGCGTGACATTCAATTCCCTCGTATAAATTATATATATATATATATATATATATATATATATATATATATATATATATATATATATATATATATATATATATATATATATATACCTTTTCTCGCGATGGATAATAATGGATTTTTAAAATTTCAGTATAACTTAAATACAGTACAGCGTACAACCATTTAAAAGTATCAACTTCATGTTCTTGTACTAATATAGATATACAATAGGGTCCTGGGGATATGCCTCACCTCCATACCGTGGTGTATATGGAATCCGTAGATGCTCTGCCTCCACCCCTAAAATTAATATTTTTTCTGATAAAGGGAATACTGTTCATTCCCCATCCCTAAACCATATTCTTATTGAAAGGAACATTCAGTGATATATATGTGAATCTTGCTCCTATCCCTAAAATTTGTTATTGTTTTACTTATAACCTGAAAACTGTTCCTATACCTCTTAACCATGTTTAATCTTGTTTCTTGCGGAAAAGAACATAGGCTCATGTCCCACGGCCTAAAACTTCTTAAAAGCTATTCCCATCCCGCCCTTAAACTATTTATATTTTTATACTTATGAGAAGACATTATTTCGTATATATGCGATTCTTGGGCGTCGTCCCACCCCTTAAATTAATGATTTATGCTTATAACTTTTATAATATTCTCACCCCTCCCCTAAACTTTAAAATCTTAAAGTATAAATCTTCCGGATCTCCAGAATATATATACAAATTCGGTGATATAAATACGGACCTCTAAAAATCCAGTCGTGGGATCAGGTGTAATGGTCGAGTAAGCATCCCCATATACATCACGGATCTTTAGAATAAGATACTAAAAAAACTTCGTATATAATATTCATATGTTTATCAAAACCTCCGGAAAAGTCATGCAGTCAAGACAATATTGTTATATGATACTGAAATCTCACGTTGGTTCTTAAATAAGAGTTTTGATATTTACTTTTGATGAGGGTCTGTGACTATCTCCGGAACTCTTCCTAGGTTTGATATGATGACCGATATGTCCTTGCTTACACAAAAATAGCGAAACATCTTCCCAGACTGTGCCCAGAACAAAGTTTCTTCAACAAAACTGTAACTCATCGCTACAAAAATGTTTTAAGATGTATGAGACATATATGAAATATAGTTTCAATATCTATAACGGTTATCTCACTCTACAAATAAAATCAGTTTCATTCCCATTCCTTTTCATAAAATCATTTGCTCTTTTTTAAAATTAGTTTCTATTTGAAAAAAGTTAATTTAAAAATATGGTTGACCATAAATCAATGTGTTCATGGATTTTATTAACGTTGCATCAGTATCGTACAATTCGGTTTGTTATCTACATGCATGTATGTATGGATGGATGGATGGATGCAAGCATGAATCTACCCATCCATCCATACATACAAACAAACATACATTCATACATACATGCATACATGGGCCTTCATGGCCGAGTTGTTAGAGTATCGCGCTTTCAGTCATGAAGTCTCTCAATTCTGGTCAGCACAGGTTCGGGTCTCGCTTGAACCTAAGCTGATTTTTGTGAGAAAGTTTGCCAGTTTATTGTGGAAGGCCAGTGGTCTCTTCCCGGGTATATTATAACCGGGTTCTCTCCTCCACCAATCAAAACTGGCCGCCACCATAAAAATTGTTGAATGTGGCGTAAACCAACATTCAAAATACGTACAGACTGACAGGCAGGCAGGCAGGCAGGCAGGCAGGCAGGCAGGCATACATACATACATACATACATACATACATACATAAGCACTCATACTCTATATATATATATATATATATATATATATATATATATATATATATATATATATATATATATATAATATATATATATATATATCTCTCTCTCTCTCTCTCTCTATTATATATATATATATATATATATATGTTTGTTTGTTGTTTTACATCTCACAAAGATTTTTTTTCACTTGTATGGAGATGGAGATAACACCAACTTAAGATGAAGTGCCACAGAGTTTGGTCTCTGCTATAGACTTAAGCGAAATGCAATGCAGGTTCTTTTACGTGCCATGTGAAAGTCTCCTTGACTTTCATTTCATATGCCACGTGCTTGGCGCTACCATTTTAAAAGTCTTTGGTATGATACATAGCCGATACATACCAAGCATACATAGCAAATGGACATATGCACATTTATATTATTCATTGAATAGTTAAGTTAGATGGTTAACTTAAACAAAACACATAAAAGCATCCGTGACCGACTGGTATGAGCAGCACAGGTTCGATTCCGTCTGAAACTTAAGCTGATGTTTGTGAGAAAATTTGCCAGTTTACCTGAGTAAGGCCGGTGGTCTCTTCCCGGGTACATTATTATCTGGTTCTATCCTCCACCACTGAAGACTGACCGATATCATATGACTGAATAATTGTTGAGTGAGGCGTAAAGTACCATTAAAAGAAACAAACAACTTTAACCCGTTAGATTTGTACATACTCGTTGGATTTGTACATACTCGTTAGATTTGTACATACTCGTTAGATTTGTTCATACCCATTAGATCTGTACATACCCGTTAGATTTGTACATGCCAGTTAGATTTGTACATACCCGTTATTTCTTCATTCGTCTCATACAGAGTTGTTGTTTTCCTATGATCTATGTCATAACTTACAATCTTATAGCGCACATCATATGTTGTCAGGTATAGCCTCCTTTTAGGTACATCGACAACAATGTGTACAACATTATCAAAATGGTCGACGCAAGATAGATTGGCGGGTTCTCCAATGACATATTCTATGTTTGCAGAGCATACCTTCCCATCCAAAACAAAAAACACCGCATTGTATAAATAATCCTCTATACCTGTAATAAAGTTTAAGAATAATATAGAAACATGAGCAACAGGAAAGGGAGATAACTCCGCTATATTTGATAACTCTTGGTAACTATATATATATATTTATCACCTGTAAAGAGAAGATATTTTTAAACATTACGTGACAGAAATATCAATGTATCCCGATCTTAATAGGATAAGAAATGTCATCCATTGTTTGATGCAAAAACCAAAAATGATACTTAATATGTATCAATTCACCAATAGCAGTTTAACTTTTACATTTATAAATAGGATAGTCAAATTAACTGCATGGAGGTGGTCTCGTACCGAATTCATTGTAACCGGGTTCACTCCTCCATCATTAGAAACAGAAAAATTGTTGAGTGTGGCGTAAAACTCTATTGAAAGTTCAAAACAAATTCAAAAAGTGCATGTAACTTATAACTATGAATTCACAGCTGAATGGTGAATATACAGGATGGCAATGTGGAGTTCGTATCCGAGTAATAGATAACTGTTCTTACATAGAGCGCTTGGATAATGTAACTTAAAATTGTATTTAACGTACGGAAGTCAAAATTATAAATCAATACTCATTTCATAGAAAATCAAAACTGTTGCTTTCAAAACAAACTCACATGAAATATTTCCATTGATTAAAATGCATCATCCGGCCTATACTGTAAAAATATTATATTTACATACCTACTGTTCTTTCCTTCATTGCAAATATATAGACCGGTTGCTTTGTATATTCCATGAGTGACACACAGCTATTTAGCTGTTACGTCATATGAAGACCTCCCTCCCTCAATTATATGAAATTAAGTTCGTATCCAGCTGACTACAGATTGACAGAAAACGTTAAAATATATAAATATAAAGGAAAAAAATCCTTAAATCCATCCCAAATTACGACAAGCGACGAGAAAAAAGAGCCGTTGTGTTTAGACGCTGTCGAATTTTGATTAATTCTGATTCAACTGCATCATATTTATAGCATTATCCCCCATCTTTGTTTTATATTTCCAACATCGGTTTCGAACGGGTATATTCTTTGCATTATGTATTTTAGCTGAATTGATACCATCAGGTAATCTTCAACAACAAAGTTTTATTCGAAACTTTCAATTTTAATCATACAACTTAGGAATTTAGATAAAAATTGCTTAGTTCCATTACAGAATACAAAAGCTACAGATCTATAGTTTCATTCTTAGCCGCTGTTTGTCGATCTAATTTGATAGTTCTTTGATCAAACTTCTACCTACACGGACAGTTACGTCTCATAAGTACTGTCAATTCTCGATAAACCGCCACCTTTTGTTATTGTTATGGCGGTATATCGATTTTGCCGATGCATCTTGGGACGGAAAAAAGAGTTACTATTCTTTGGTATTATATATAGATCTTTAATGAACAGAACACAGGACTCTAGTTCACATTAAGATTTGATTTACCTGGTGTTACTCATGCTTTTATGAATTACCTACGTCATTGGCCACAAAAACATGTGGGAGTATACCTAGATAACTGACACGTTGAAATGGACATTTGTTTTAAATGTAGAGTGGCGGATGGCGAAAATGAATTATCTAGAATAAGCAGTTGCAAGTATACAATTTACCCAGACAGGTCTTGCCATTTACATGAAGAACAAATCCGTCTTCACATCCGCATCCTGTCACTCCATTTTCTTGCAGACAAAACTGTTGACAATTCAAGTTTTTACAAACATCTGAAAAAAAAAATTGATATCATTTGTTACGACTTATCAAGATTTACTGTACTGAAATAATAAGTTCCAAAAAATACATTTACAGACCAAAATGGCGGGAGACAACACTTTTATTTAAATTTGTTAATTTATTTGATTTACAAACCGCCAAGACTGAAATGCCACAAATTTTGACTGATTACAACGCAGTTTAGGGCCCTTAAACTATAACAGCTGCCATGACACTGGACGTCGGGTTCTAGTTTCATCCGATGGACTCATGGCTTCCAATGCCTTATGCCAAGTTCTTGGCGGAGGAACAATCACTTTGTTTTTGTTTTTTTTTGCTTTGTTTTCTTATATATGACCCTCTAACAGGACTCGAACACGGGACATTCCGTTTGTGTTTTGAATACATTGTTAATGGCAATCACCTTTGTATAATGACTACTTACCAGATGACGATCTATTTTTAGATCTCACGGCAAGCGATGTGATGGTTTGATTAGCCTCGTAGATATCCTGGAAATTGGTTTGTTTCCCATTATAGAATACCATCCTTACTTCTTTGGTATTGTGAATGACAAGTTGTCCAGACTATGAAATAATGATTATAAAATAATTGACCAAACATAATACATGTAATCTAGAGTTGGAAGTACACTGTATAACGAAATAGTAACAATGGATATTCTAAACCCCAAGTCCTTTAGAATACGACAAATTGTATAATAAAACAGCCTCAACACGAATAATAATTGTAAATCCCAAACGGGATGGGACCAGGTGTCGGGAAGAAATCTGCGTCCCCTGTCAGCATGACACACTCGTCGCAAATGCTCCATGGAAACCATTTTCGAGTTTGATGAAAAGGTCATATTCGGGGAAAAGGTCAACCTCGGTGAAAAGGTCAACAGTCAGCTTCGGATAAGATTGGAGAAAGGAACTCACTGTATATAGTCATACTCCAAAATATTATCTAAAAAAAGAAAGAAAGGGGGGGCTTCATATTGTTTAGCAAGATCCGCGTATCGACCATAAACTTCCTTAACGACGATTTCAAGCTTTCAACAACGTATTCCTATGAAAGTCGTTCTTAGCGACATTTTTAAATGAATTTTAAATGATAAATACAACAAGGCATAAGTGTACGGAAATATTCTGATTGGTTCCCAGGTAATGTCAATATGGAGAATAATTTCCTATTCATTATCCCATAGAAATTTTTCGGGATTTATTTTACGTTATATCCATCATAATACGACTTACACTTATAATTGCCAATCCAGACAACCCTTTAAAATTTCCAATGGGAACAACACCTCTTCCATGAGATGCGGAAAGTGTAATGTAATTCAAAGTATTTATCCAACCATCAATCCAAAACAGCATCTTTCCAACAGTATCAACTTCAAGGTCTACGGGTTGGTGCACTCCTAACTGAACAAAAGTTTCTGGCGATCCTCCAATTAGGTCCGCCATCTTAATAACGGAGTGAGCAGATGATTTTTGAATCCAGAACAATTGTCTGAAATGAGAGATATAACAATAAAACATTTAAATGCATAAATATAAATTACCACTTTCTCTTTAGAAAATACATATACATTTTAAATTGGAGCTCAACTGATGAAGTCTAATTGACAGAAACGATCGTCTTGAGCATTATAACTTTGGTATTATGTTTATAATATTTATAAACACTAGGTCGTTGCCACTGCTGGTGGACCGTTTGAGTCCCCGAGGGTATACATAAATTTAGTGCCTGGTATTTCGGTACCAGCTGATAATCTTATACTAAAGTAATATTTGGCACTGGCAACACCGATTAAATTCCAAATTTATTTAAAGCTAAAAGTAATTTTTACAGCGGTTACTCTTTGACTGATCTCTGGTATACTTTTAGGTTTATTGTTTGACCTTGTATGATACCACTTTCTCTTTAGAAAATACATATATATTAAATTGGTGCTCAACTGATAATGGTCTAATTGACAGAATCGGCTTGAGCATTATAATTTTGGTATTATGTTTATAATATTTTTATGAAAATAAACATTCATAAATGTACTAAACTGAATAAACAAAGCAATAATCAACATCGTTGTTGTTGTTGTTGCTGCTGCTATTTTTGTTGATGAGCCGACTTGGCTCAGTCGGTAGCACACTCAATTGTTGCTCGTACGGTCGTGAGTTCGAGTCCAGCTGGCGGCAGGTTGCTTTGCTGTTTTTTGGATGAGACCCCAAAAGTCGAGGTCCTGTTTCACAGTAGGTGTCGGCACGTTAAAGAACCCTCACTGCTCAATGGCCGTAAGTGCCGAGTATAAATCAAAATTTGAAGCCCTTCACCGACATTTGGTGACGTCTCCATATAAGTGAAAGATTCTAGAGTGGGACGTTAAACAACAACAAACAAACATTTTTTTGTTCTTGTTGGTATGACTATCAATACCGATCTGGTCCAATAAATCCAATGTTGCCGTAAACGAATCACAAGAAATAATCTAATCATGTATTGAAACTACTTGTACATTAAAAATAAATTATTACAATTTTCACCACGTGTTGATCCAAATCAGAAACAATATTTGTCAAAAAAATATATAATGCGCACCCTTTCTCTGGAAAACATGCTATTCCATTTAGCCCCTCAATATCTTCCGCTACTGTCTTTGTGTGTATTTCCTCGTGAAGTAAAGACCTCATTAAGATTCTCCTTAAGCCTCGATCTGTCCAGTAAAAATTTCCATGCAAATAATCGATAGTTACCTGAAATATATACATGGTTGTTACGTCATTATGACTGCAAAACACACCCTGGCCTACTTTTTAAAAAAACATTTTTGACACAGAAAAAATGAACGAGTACATGCCACAAATACAGAACATGCAGACAATTGACGATAAATTTCGAAACATGATATTCTTTACAAATGATACAGGTACATGTCACAAATACAGAACATGCAGACAATTGAAACTAAATTTTGAAACATGATATTCTTTACAAATTATGTGTTATAAAACATGTGTACTTGGCACAAACACGCACATGCTACAACAAAATTTGCCTCGATTAACAGAGGATGAAAAATCCTCCAATGCACCTTATCCCACCTCGGAATTTTCAGAGGTCTAAAATTGTCCAATATTCACCATATTTGTATATTGTTTCCTGGACACCCTGAAGATTTATACTTTGGTATCTGTGATTTTTATGACATTAAATTATAATTTCATGGAATAATAATTGGTATTTAAGTTATTTGTTTTTTAAAAAAAAATAACAGATATTCATTTATCAACATATGAGTTCACGTATTTCTACAGTATTTTGCCAAAAAAAAAAAAAGAAATTATTTTCTATTATCCTAGTTTAAAGATTTAAACATAATTTTAATAGTCACATATAAATCCGTGTGATTCTGAAAATTTGTTATCATCATTCATCTTCCAAATCCAAAAGTAATCTATATCAAGGTTCCTGTTACGCCTGAGTTTTATTTATTACCGAATTGTGATGTGACGTTTTGTATATCTTTTCTAACTTGGTAGAAATTTCTGAAAATATTGCATTGAGTTCTATCATCAAAGACTTGCATTACTTTATTTTGCGCTTGGTATTTTTGATATGCCTGTTATGGGCTAAGCCTAGATTGGAAACGAGGTTAAAATCACTGCTTATTATTACAGAAGAATTATGCAATCTATTTATGACAACGCCGTGCCAGTATAAAGTAACAAGTGTATCACAGTTGGTACAAGATACGCCTCTTCAGCATATTTCTAATTTCACAAGGACAAGAATAAAGTTTTCAGGAAATATGTAAAAGTTAATTTTCTTTTGAAAATCTACGAAATTTCAACAAATTTAGAATTATTGCTGACATCACATTTAGATAAACGAAATATACATGACGAAATTATATGTTAGAAATGCATGCACATTATTATCATGTCATCCACTGTGAAGTTGTCATTCAGGAATGTGCGACCAACACGCCCGGACACTATATCGGTTAGTTTGTATTTGTGAAGCTTTAATTGTTCGATGTGTATCGCTTCTTCCACTCGCACACAAACGACAGAGAGAGTGCAAATATTCACTAGAACTTAAGAGGTTTTTAAATTCTCCTGTAAATGATATTTCCACGGTTGATGCATCTTTTACAATAAATGATAAAAACATTGACATGATATCCATCAACCATATAGTATTTAAAGGATGTCATTTTAAAGGCTGTAATATTATCAGCGATGTATAAAGCTTTATTCATCGCTAACATTACTTAACAGTACCATTACGGTGGATTGCCTTATTTGTGTTGTTTTCCTTGTTTTATTTGAATCGTTAAATATGTTTAAAGTCAAACCTGTTTTCAGCAGCCACTCAAGAGGATTTGAAATAGTGGCTGCATAAGATAGGTGACCTTTGGTTCCAGGTTGACAAAATTCACAAGAACACTTGTGGCCCATTATGCAATGTATAGCAATACATATTATATTCATTACGTGAATATACATTATAACATTACGTGATAGTTTGATATCAAGGCGATCAGGTGTCAAAATCATGTACATTTCAGTGTTGTTCAGGTGCCTTGTAAATGGCCGATGAGAACAATGTGACATATCTATTGACCACATTTCACAGGTGGCTGTTGGTTAAGGTATTTTTATATAGTGAAATTGATTGGGAAACACAAACTGGATGTTGAAGACAAGTGGCTGTTGAACACAGGTGTCTGTAATCGCAGGTTTGACTGTATTTACAAATGTCCTACATACTGTATTCAACGCTTGTTTTCATTCTTGATATTGTCACACACACGCAAGTAAGTGACCATGTGTTTTCGTGATTTCCCAAGTTAAAGGGAATTAAAAAGTGTATAGGTATACATAGGTAATTTGGCACATATTTACAAACACAGCGAGTCAAAATTGAATCACAACAGGTGCTACAGACATATATTTATATTAGAATCATCATAAGAAACCTTTGAAATATTATAAACATAATACCAAAGTCATAGCATTCCAGACGATCGATACCGTCGAGTAGACGCCATCAATTGAGCTCCAGTTCTTTTCGAAAGAGACAGTGGTATCATACAAGGCCAAATAATAAATCTAGATATATAGACAAATCCGTCTAAGAGTAACCATAGTAAACGATGATTATCTTAGCTTTTGGAGATTTTAAAATTTAAATAGTGTTGTCTGTGCGAAATATTACTTTAGTATAAGGTTATCAGCTGGTATCGAAATAAGAAACAACATATATTAGATTAATATGCTGCACATACCTGACTTGGACCTACAGAAAATTTTATCAGAACGGATGTCATCTTAGTTGGGTCTCTGCTTAGGTTTCCAGAATATTTCAGGTCTTTGATTGTCCTTGTATGAATATCCACGATGTAAAACTTCTCAGAGAACTGGTCGTAGTAAATTTCAGTGATATTGCTGGTTGTCATGGTCTCATCAACTCCAAATACTTGGTAACCGTCTTTAGCTTTAATGAGATCGACTGTGTATATATTTCCATTCTGTTCAGCAATAACGATGTCAACTTGGTCACATGTGATGACTTTTAAGTAAATAATGATAACAGGAGAAATTATTTATATATATATATATATATATATATATATATATATATATATATATATATATATATATATATCTCTGTGTGTGTGTGTGTGTGTGTGTGTGTGTGTGTGTGTGTGTGTGTGAATATATGGCAAAAATTCGACAAACAGACATCTGGAAATCAAGAGGTGGGATCAGGTGCCATGGAGGCATGTTCACTGGTCAAACCTGACGTGATTCAACTGTCAAATCCAAATGAAATAAGTGATGGACGAAATAAGTGATGAACGAATGCTGGTCACAATTGATACAGACGAGTAATCGGAAACAAGTATATTATACCGACCATAGAATTGCGGAACGTTTACATCAAACGCGGTTTTCGATATCCCTTTGTCAATAATTTGTCAGTGAGAAGTTGACCTCTGTACATTAAACGTTGATATGTTAAACAAGGTCTGGCATATCGAGTCATTTGTGAAATATAAACCACATATGCAGATTGTGGGATATTACTTGTAAGACACGGAAAATTTACGATGGAAAATCCGAAATCGTTTGTGTCTATAGTAAGTAAAATGTCTATGTAGGAAGCGTGTGTGCTTGATTATATTATATGTATCTTTAATTTCTAGATCGTTTGGATATATGGCATTGACATATATCTGAACATTTGAATACCTAAATGTCAAAATAAGGGTTACCTCTAGCTTTTACTGCTTTTGATTAAGCAATTTCTGAATCTCTCTCTCTCTCTCTCTCTCTCTCTCTCTCTCTCTCTCTCTCTCTCTCTCTCTCTCTCTCTCTCTCTCTCTTCCTCTCTCTCTGTTTGTTTTGTGTGTGTCTTCTGTGCTTGCCTGTGTGCGTGAAAGCAAAACATTAAAATGTTATATTTACCTCTATAAGTCATAGCCAAATACATCGCAAGTGCTGTAGTTAGAATACGTCCCCACTCCATGTCGATATACCTTCAAAACTGATTAGAGCTCCTATATTTGGAAATTACGTTAAATTCTTTGAATTCTTTAAACAGCTAAAATGGAAAATCCAAAAGGAATATTTATCATCTATATATAATAACAATACATAGCAATCCAGAATAAACTATTTAAACCGCTATTTATACCTGGTTTACCCTACGTGTTTTTTAAAAATAGTGCAAAACGAAATTTAACACACAGTAATTTATTTCATTCATCTTATACACAGTAATAGTGGATGTTTACCTATCGTATTATGTATTAGACAGCTAAACAACTTCCTAGTTGTTAAACACCATTTCTTATTTTTAAAAAGTAGCAGGTAAGTGGACATTAGTCTTTTACGTAGATATTGCAGCAACATATTTTTATTTTGTCATGAATATTAATACTTTGGTATCTGTTATTTATAATTTTTCAATACGAAGGGACACTCGAAAACTACAGCCATTACATTACAGAAATGAAGTGACACGTGAATCTCTTGTACAGTATATATCTGTTCAATTTTACAGTAAATGTTTAAAAAAAACAAAACAAAACAATCTTATCCTCCGTAAAGACATAACCATAGCATAACTTTTTGTAACATTTACAAGTGCGTTGTGATCCTGGGGTTTGCTCAGTAGGTACTCGTGCGCCATGCGTAGTTGTATTACATCGGCTCTGTGTGCATTGCGCAGAACATTTGCTGGCTGTGTTGAATCTTGTATACCTCAGTGTAGTGAATTCGCCTCGACATAGTGCAACGTTGGATTAGATCTACCTCGGCGGGGAACATCAGAGATGGCGCAGTACATTAGCATTGGCGAAATGCATTGTGTAGTTAGCCAGTGACAACTATATATACGTTTGCTTATATATATATATATATATATATATATATATATATATATATATATATATATATATATATATATATATGTGTGTGGGCATCTAGTGACAAATAGGTTTCTATGTAGTTTTGATCATTTTGATAAATCAAAATTTTTGTTTGTAATTTTGTTATACATGTTTTGTCTTTTGATGTAGACTGAGACCTAGATAATGCTGTTTAGTTTTATCATTGTTTTGAGCCAAGGCAAGACAGTGGTGTAGCCCGTTACAACGTAAAAGTTTGGCGTTCATTGTTTTGAGCCAAGGCAAGGCAGTGGTGTAGCCCGTTACAACGTAAACGTTTGGCGTTCATTGTTTTGAGCCAAGGCAAGGCAGTGGTGTAGACCGTTACAACGTAAAACTTTGGCGTTCATTGTTTTGAGCCAAGGCAAGGTAATCGTGTAGACCGTTACAACGTAAAAATTTGGCGTTCATTGTTTTGAGCCAAGGCAAGGTAATCGTGTAGACCGTTACAACGTAAAAGTTTGGCGTTCATTGTTTTGAGCCAAGGCAAAGTAATCGTGTAGACCGTTACAACGTAAAAGTTTGGCGTTCATTGTTTTGAGCCAAGGCAAGGTAATTGTGTAGCCCGTTACAACGTAAAAGTTTGACGTTCATTGTTTTGAGCCAAGGCAAGGCAGTGGTGTAGCCCGTTACAATGTAAAAGTTTGGCGTTCATTGTTTTGAGCCAAGGCAAGGTAATCGTGTAGACCGTTACAACGTAAAAGTTTGGCGTTCATTGTTTTGAGCCAAGGCAAGGCAGTGGTGTAGCCCGTTACAATGTAAAAGTTTGGCGTTCATTGTTTTGAGCAGAGGTAAGGTAATCGTGTAGACCGTTACAACGTAAAAGTTTGGCGTTCATTGTTTTGAGCCAAGGCAAGGTAATCGTGTAGACCGTTACAACGTAAACATTTGGCGTTCATTGTGTAGCCAATTATCAATGTTGACTAGCTACATTTAGCGTGTTCAAATGACAGACGACGAGAGTGTCCAAACATTACTGAATGAGTAGGATTCTAAAATACTAGACATGCGACACATTTAGCCTTTTAAAACGTATTTTAGTTGTTAATCCCGAATAAGATCACAATGTGTGGTAGTCTTCCACATCGTAGATCTACTGACATTTGCGAGATTGACACATTGTTTTCAAACTAATTAAATAAATGCCGTGTTATAGTTAACGACCTCTTTTTCGGTTAATAAATATTATATATCATGTTTGTTAAATTATTCCCGATCGGATTAAAAGCAGTCACATAACAAAAGGATTTGTCACCGAAACTCCACCTCCGAGAGAAATAACCCAAAGGTAATCATGTGACCGTGGTATAATTCATTTGCTGCCATTGATAACGAGGGATAATAGTAGGAAAATAACCCCTTGCCGGCAAATCTCACGTGCATGTAAATCGAACAATTTTAACTTCAAGGGAAACATTCAGCCACTTAATATTTTATTTAAAACAACGAGTGAATGACCAGGCCATTTACGTAATAAAAAATATTAAATATGTAAAACTGCCGGTGATTGCTTTCGCCCTCCCCATAGGTTTGACCTCCTATGCCTTATGAGCCGGCCTGGCTCAGTCGGTAGCGCGCTCGACTCTGGATCGTGAGGTCGTGAGTTCGAGTCCCACCGGCGACAGGTTGGTTTCCTGTCTTTCGGATGAGACAGTAAAAGCTGGAGGTCCCGTGTCACAGTAGATGTTGGCACGTTAAAGAACCCTACTGCTCAATGGCCGTAAGTGTCGAGCATAGGCCAAAAATTTGAAAGCCCTTCACCGGCATTTGGTGACGTCTCCATATGAGTGAAATATTCTCGAGTGGGACGTTAAACAACAATAAACAAACAAATCCTATGCCTTATTAAGCTGATAAAATATTGTGCTTGAATATATTAAATATTCAATATTCTCGTTCAAATTTGGTTTTGCATTGTTTATTTCGGTATAATAAAACATTCATGGACCTTTGTGTCGGGATACATCCAAACTTGTGACCCTGGGAAGGGTTATTTCCCTCGGGCTTCTACGTCGGGACAATAACCTGCCCAGGGATACAATTCGGGATATGTACCTCCACAGAAGGCCAAAATTGTATATTATAACATGACTATCTTATCATCTACTTTCTAATATGCTCGTTTGATTTTTAATTTTTTGTTTTACCCCATACTTGAAAATTATTCAGTCATATGATGGCGTCCAGTTTTTATTGGTGGAGGAGAAACCCAGGTTACCCGGGTAAATACCACCGACCTTCTGCAAGAAAACTGGCAAACTTTCCCACTTAGTTCGAAATGACCCTAGTGGGATTCGAACCAGAGGTGAGAGGCCTTGTGATTTAAAGCGCAATGCTCTAACCACTCGGCCACGGAGCCCCCTCCCCTAATTGGCTCGTTTCATACATTCTGTTCTCATTCAATCGTTATATAATAATAAATGTCGATTGGCGATTGCTTTGTCAACTTCACACATACACACACACACACACACACACACACACATATATATATATATAACATTTATCAACACCATTTAACAGTCACATCGGTAGTACCTCTTACCACTGTATTTTATTATTAGATATACATAACATCATGTTTGAATTACATATAATATACAAGAGTATCACAACTCCATATATAGAGACAAATACACATCACATATCCCTTCACACATACTTGACCTCCTGAGGGATATATCAAAACTGGTCTTTATAGGGAAGTGGTCTTTATATAGAGGATGTTTTGAACACACATGGAGTTATTGGGGGCAGTGAAAACGGTCTATGTGACTAGGTGGTCTTTATACACATGTGGTCGTGAAACCAGGCATTACTGTATTCATGGTCTGAAAACAATTAATTAATATTAAATCAATCCAAACGTAAGGCAACATATTTTAAGCATACTATTATGATATCAGAATGGCAGAATTTGAGCATCAGACCCCATCAGCATGTGGTTGTAGAAGGGTCTTTATATTAAAAACATTCCCAGTTCAGAGACAACTGGGATCCAACACTTCCATTCACGTGTTTGCATGTTGCACGTTCTCTCACAGAATACGTATTCACAGTCGTTTTAGATATGTAGTCATTTTACTAATGTAGTTCTGTACACGTAAACCATATCAAACTTATCTTTGCAGATGACCTTCAAAGAAAATCATGGCATTCAGGGACAGGGACAAATCGTTCAAAACCAAACAGAAAAATGTTTCTTTATGTGACATATGCACTCTGTTAATGAATGATCCAAGAGTCCTTCCATGTGGGCATTCATTCTGTAAAGTCTGCATCGACACCTGGCATAGAACAAACAAGCATGCTGACGGTGATAATGCTTCAGTGTGTCCTTTTTGCAGACGACCATTTGTTTTAGACCTCAGAGGAGCAGATGGACTTCCAAAAAATTTTCAACTGAAGAATGCCATTGATCTGTTCCAAGCCGAAGCATCACGCACTGATATCTCGAAAAATGAATCATATACGTGTGGAAATTGTAGCACAACAGCTGGAGAAATAAAACTTTGTGTAGAATGTGATAAAAATGTGTGTTCAAAATGTTCTGAAAAACATGAATCTAATCACCTTCTTCTAGAACCACACGAAATCAAAAGTCTTAAATCAAGGAGAGAGTTTTGCAAAATCCACCCTTCCCAGAAACTTGAATTGTACTGTTCAGATCACGGTATTCCTATCTGTAACAGCTGTGGTCTAACTGAACATAGGAATCATCAGCTGACAAATATAAGTACGATAGGAGAAGAATGCAGACAATTTTATACTCAACTGCAAGACTATTGTATCGAATCGTCGCAAAACTGTGGTACTAAACATGCAGAATTACAAGAGAAAATAACATTACTAAAAGAAAGTTACGATAAAGCAAGAGACAAAGCTGAAAATTTTATAACCAAAGTAACGTCAATCCTTCGAGAAAAAACAAACACAAAGCTAGTGGAATTAAAAGAAAATTATGAAAGCATCGAAGAGGAAATAAAATCAGAGACAGATAATAACTGTCGAAGAAGAGAAAACCTGCAGAGCTTATGTGAGCTTGTCAAGAATCTACTGGCATATGGAAGTGATTTGGACATTGTTGAAGATACTTCTTATGAACCTAAATGGTCGGAAATTGAAAATAGTTATGATAGACCAGAAATGTTGGATTTTAGTATTGAAATCAAACTCGATATATCTACTCTTTTGGACCAATTTATCCGTGACATAAAAAGATTGTTTCTAAACCCTGAATTGCCTATATCTTCAAATTGCTGTTCTCCTCCCCTGCCGCCACGAAATACAAAGCAAAATAAATCAGAGATCATAGATCAAGACGTTACTGGATCAGACATTGATTGGAATGAAGAAAATTCAGAACGGGACGAATCTGCATTGAAATATCCATGTACGGATGAACACGGTATCGAAAAATATATGCAAACTGAAGCAGCTAACACAGGTCACTACATCCATGAATCAAAAGAAAATATCTATGAACTGCATGTCGAGGAAACGACATTGAAATATTCATGTGCAGACAATCAAAACATGGATTGTATTAACACATTTCATGCCCCACCATCCTTCATTGCCAATTCTCTTCCTCCCCCCATACCGCCAAGAAATAAAATACAAAGTATTTCTAATCGCAGAAACCTATCTCAGCCAAAGAACAATACAGATATATTAAATGAATATATTGACGCGCTAGGAGCTGAAGCAGAAAACACCAGTGAGGGATTTGAAACAGTCAATGACTGTGTAGATGATGGAGATTGTAAATTCAACGAAACTGAGCTGAAATGCCCGTATACAGGCCAAGAAATGGAAGCATATGATGACACACTCCAGGAAGAGTCGACACGTAGTGAACCAAAGATCATTAATTGCAAAAAAACGTTGATGTTTCAAGATGAGTTGGATGTAACAGGTACCTATATAAAATCTCTTTCCTTATCATTCAACTAATTGTGCTAATCATGTCTGTAGTTGTTTAAATCTTTAAAATTCCGATTGATTATATGCATCCACTGAATATTCCTCATGAACATGTATATATCACATTCTATTGTCTTTGGTCTTTCGTGTAATTTCATATATATAATTTTAAATTTTGATTTTTAATTGGAAGGCATTGCAATATCAGACGGTGGTAAAATATTCGTTGTCTGTTCCAACCAATCAACTGTGCCAGTTTTCAACAGTAACGGAATGCGTCTCAGTGAAATTAAATCAGATTCCATCAAGAATCCATTTGACATTACAATTGCACGTGATGGAAAACACAAGACAGCCGTGTTCCTCACAGATGACGGTATGGTTACTTGATATGTATTGTATAAAATATTATTACAAAATTGATGAGAAATTGATTAATAAATAGTGATTTTGCGGTTTAATGTCCCATCAAGAATTTTTACAGATATGAAGACGTCGCCAAAGAAAGGTGAAATGCCACAGTTTTTTTTACCTGTGTTTTGGACTCTCGTTAATGTAGTAATTATTTAGACTCCTAACATGTACTCTATGTATGGTACGCCAAAATCACATTAATGAGTTAAACCTAGATTTTCACAATTAGTAATCCTAGTTTTTTTCTATTTGTAAGACATGTGATTATAATTGTTTATTAGAAGAACTAGAGGTTTAAAACGAATTCCGGTAACCATACACAGACACGCAGTCCACATACAAAGGAAGAAATCTTTAAAAATCATGTGTCAGTATTACAGTCTTTTGATGTATCTACAACTGATACCGATTTACATTGGATACCTTAATTTCACAATCTCATATAAACACAGGTATAGCAGGATCCATCAAATGTCTAGCAAACTTTTATCTTCACTGTTTACCAAAATACTGATAGTCGTTAAGGAGAAACTACTTCAGCAATACTGTACAGGTTCTTTTTATTGCGACTTTTCTACTCTTTACACAATTATTCCACATTAAGAATTAAAGGAAAGACTTTTTGGCATCATCGGCAACTTTTTTTTCACTAAAGGTTAGGGTAATATAAATATTTAGTCATTGGTTATCATGAAAATTATTTCGTCCAAAACCATAATTCTATACATAAATACTTTGTAGTTGATATAAAAAAGATGCTGGGATTTTAAATACATGCAGATAATATATTTGTAATGTTTGGATACCTTGTCTTCCAGCAAACTGTCAGCATTCTCATGGGGACCAATTGGACCCCTTTATTGCCTGACCTGTGTCGTTATTCATATGAAGCAAATTTCACTCAAAAGCTTCTGAATCAAAAAAAAAAGAAAAAAAAGAAATGCTAGTGGTAGCCTTTAACTTGACATCTAGAAATATTAGATACAATGTCAGTTTTCATACATATATCAACACGATATATCCCAACGAACTAGAAATTAAAAAGACGGAAGAACAAAGAACACACGCTTCCTATTTGGACATTGTACCTACTAGAGACACAGATAAGAAATTGATCACCAGGCTATACACAAGTGCAACTATTTTGTTTTTTATCCATCGTAAATTTATGTAGTAATATTCCCCAATCACCTACATATGTTGTTTATATCACACCAATGATCCGGTATGCCAATACATAGCCAACATATGAACATTTCATATACAGAAGTAAACTACTTACTGACAAATTATTGGCAGCGGGATATCGAAAATCGCACGAAATGTTGATTATAGCGTTTTATTGATTCATCTTAGATTTATAATTTAAACGTGGTTTCTCTCAGTAACTCACATTAACTGATGAAAAAAGTAGATTTAACAAGAACAAGAGAACCACAAACGGTACATAACAGGTGCGCGATATAAAGCGATGCACAGTTTATTTGAAGGAAGCAATTAACACTAAGGATGCAAAAGAGGAGTATTAGTTGCGTTGAGATTAGAACTTGAGTATAACCTTGTAAAATATACAGGTTTAGATCTACCAAGGAAAACTGGCATATCCTGGATCAGCCAGAACCTAAACCAATACGGACTACTTCCCAAAAATAGGTTGTACAGGAAAAACATATTGCCTTGCACGGACAGCATGCATTACTAAGTCTGAAGTAGCTTGTCACCAGTGTTATGATCGGATTGATACTCGTTGCGTTTATAAACATGTGCCGATTTACCTTGGTAGACCTGTGTAGGAGTATACATGCAGATACATAATGAAATGTGTCTTGATTCGAAAATCTACAGAGCGCAGGTATGTAAGATACGTATGTACGTTCCGCAAGTTTTACGTCGGTATAATAGTCTTGTTTACGACTACTCTGTTTCACTAAGTGAAATGTTGAGTTGCCTTTTCGTTGGCGGTTGTTGAGACGTCTGTACCAATTGTGGCGAGGATACACTCTTCACGTGTTTCACTGGACTTGACTGTGGACTCACGGCGAGTGTGACCGGTCGACAGGGGATGCTTACTCCTCCATGGCACCTGATCCCACCTCTTGGTTTCCAGAGGTCCGTGTTTGTCCATTTTTTATCGGATTTTTATCTGTGTCCTGGACATTCTATTGATTTACACTTTGGTATCTGAGGTTTTTATATTTATAAAAGTAGTAATGTTACCCTACATTCACAGGCAATGGCGTTGAAATATTGATTTGCCTTTTTTACAACACATAATTCATTAAATTACTCAGAAAGCGTCGACAAGATAAGGTACAAATTTTAAAAAATAGCAGCATTCACAAACCACGACCTTGAAGTTCAACTTGTCTCGAGAATTAATTGGAAGGAACAATTGTATAAAAACATGTTTGATGGAAAGGCTCCAGACAAGCTAAATGTTGGCGTAAAGTTACATATATCATTTCTAAAAATAGTAACGATGACCTACATTTGTATACCACGGCCTTGAAATTCGACTCGTCTCGGGCGTATAAAAACTAGGTTTAAGTGTTTAAAAATTACAAGAATGATTTAAACCTAGTTTTCTAGAGACAAAATGTAGAGTAGAAAAAAAGTAGATTTAAGTACGCCGCATTTACATTAACGAATATTAAAATTAGTTTGGCGTTGTTAAATCAAGTTTTCATAATTAAATCTAGTTTTTCTTCAAATGTTGTGGGTTTACAAGAAAAGCTACGATTAACTGAAGAAAAAAAATATTTTAACTGGAGAAGAATAAGGTTTAACTCATTAATATGTGTTCCCATCCTAAATACCCTTGACTTTCACTTTATGTCGAGCTCTTGGCGAAGGAACCGTCATTATTTCTTTTTAAAGTCTCAAATGTGACCAGTTATTTGGAAATTAACAAGGGGCAATCCACTTGCGGGTTAATCTTTCCACCACTAAACCACCACAAACACTTAGCAACTGAATGCTTCAATATTCCAGATCATATTTATCACGCTATCCATCATTTTCAAATTCCTCGAAAACAGTACCATTTAATACATTGTTTAACTTTTCACGATTCTAGAATTTCTTTCTAATTCTAAAAGTCTTATTCTTTATAATTTTAGGAAAAACGACGTTTGGTATCAAAATGATCAGAAAACAACAGTTAAGGTACAAAGTAGAGAATTTCAACACAGATGTGAGAACACCACAGGGCATCGCCTCGTTGAGGAATCAGTTGATCGTCTGTGATGCAAAACCAAAACTTATAAAGATATTTGACATAACAGATCGTCGTTGTATTAGAATAATAAATGGAAATCAGGGGGAACTATTTAATACCCCATGGTATATTAGTACCAATCCGATTTTTGAAGAAGAACATGTGTACACAAATACAGAGCTTATTTTAACCGATAGTAGTACGAAAAGCGTTCTTGTTTTATGTTACAATGGGAATTTGAAACGGATATATGACAAGTCAACATTTCCGGATTCATTTTACCCTACCAAGACGTATCTGGATCACGTATCTGGCACACTCTACATTGCTGATCAAGGAAACAGGGAAATATTCGTCGTACGACACGACAATATCACAAAGCTGGGCTATAGTACATTCCGTAAGAAACCTATAGCAATGGACTTCGACAAAAACCAAAACCTTTGGGTTGCATCACGAAAGGGATCGTTTGTGAGATTTCAGTTGCCATGACAAACAAAGATTGATCGTTATCATGTTATCTGCTGACATCAACTTCAGTTCAATGAATTTGTAAAACATATCTTATATTGATTTTTATTTAGACAAGAAGTGTATATAGTTTTGACCTATTTCAATACCTATTGATTCAAATTTAATATTAAATTAAGTGTTGTTTTTGATACTTTTGAAAATATATCAAATCAGAAATGAAAATTTTATGGTTGGTCGAGAATCTGACCTTGTGAGTTTAGGAATAGTAAAACATATTCGAGATGAACCACAGAATGATCTTCAAAAGAGTTAAGTAACAATGTGCCAATTACTTGAAGACAGTACCAAGGTAATTATCACTTGAAGACAGTCCCAAGGTAATTATTACTTGAAGACAATGCCAAGGTAATTATCACTTGAAGACAGTGCCAAGGTTATTTTCACTTGAAGACAGTACCAATGTAATTATTACTTGAAGACAGTACCAATGTAATTATTACTTGAAGACAGTACCAAGGTAATTATCACTTGAAGACAGTCCCAAGGTAATTATCACTTGAAGACAGTGCCAAGGTAATTATCACTTGAAGACAGTGCCAAGGTAATTATCACTTGAAGACAGTACCAAGGTAATTATCACTTGAAGACAGTTCCAAGGTAATTATCACTTGAAGACAGTGCCAAGGTATTTATCACTTGAAGACAGTACCAAGGTAATTATCACTTGAAGACAGTGCCAAGGTAATTATCACTTGAAGACATTGTCAAGGTAATTATCACTTGAAGACTTTGCCAAGGTAATTATCACTTGAAGTCAGTCCCAAGGTAATCATCACTTGAAGACAGTGCCAAGGTAATTATCAGTTGAAGACAGTGCCAAGGTAATTATCACTTGAAGTCAGTCCCAAGGTAATTATCACTTGAAGTCAGTCCCAAGGTAATTATCACTTGAAGACAATGCCAAGGTAATTATCACTTGAAGACAGTACCAAGGTAATTATCACTTGAAGTCAGTCCCAAGGTAATTATCACTTGAAGTCAGTCCCAAGGTAATTATCACTTGAAGACAGTGCCAAGGTAATTATCACTTGAAGACAACTAGCTTTTTATTGGAAATTTGTTCAATCAAATTTTGAAGTTTACGACCAAATGTCCATCATAAATGTATAATATGAAGAGAGTAGAAGTAAAAACCTGTAATACTAGTAATTAATTAATTAACTTTCTAACAACTGAGTATAATTAACAAATGCTGTTTCTCACGCATTTAGGTTCACCTCAAAAGAGATGAGGAGAGTTTATGCTATCGTCATAGGCCGCCATGTAAAGAGATTCGTTTAGGCATGCTTTTATATGTCATACTTCTACAAAATTTGCATGGCATATACGTCCTAGGATTCTACATACATTATACGTATAAGTTATGATCTGCAATGTATAAAATATTTTTGTTTGTTTGTACAATGTTTGAAAGGAAAATAGATCTTCTTGCATGCATATAATAATCGTCCGATTCACATAAGATGGCGTGGCGCAGTAATATACAGATTATCATACGGATGACTCCACTCACTTTTCTGATATGAACAGCTGCACTGGAAAAAACATTTGATTCGACAATGGATACTATCTAATGTATGGTGACAAGTAGGAACGATAACTCTAGCAGTCAATGTAATTTTAATGTTATGCTTTATTACCTAATATTTGAACTCGTCCAGGTCAAGAAAGGGTTCACAAGACTCCGACCCGCCTGGTTATATGAATTTTCCTATATGTATGTATGGTTATGGCGGCGAAAAGACAAAAGGTATAAACATAACGTTACAGATTCCAAAGTATTAATATTCAGGATATCTAAGAGATAAAATACAAATCTGGTGAAATTTGGACAAACACGGACCTCTTAAATCCATAATTAAAATTAAATTTTGTCCTCTTAATTTGGTAGACATCCAAAGTAAATGAAAAATGGCACATTTAACCCCAGAAGTCTAATTTTGATAATATTTTCGACATCCATAAATTACATAAGTGTCGATGGTTTTATCATGGTGTTTATGTATTACGTCACAAATCCATTCATTATCTTTGTAATAAACAAAAATGACGTTACTTTCACAACGAATAACGTATTTCTCCCGAAAAAATAAATATATTACAATAGAATTTCTAAAAAATGAGTACCAAAGCCTCAGGTTTTTGTGAATCAAGTTTTGTTAGAATTGGATGACAGAGTTATTGGAAAAACATGAATTAACTAAAAGTATATAGCGAAAATAAATTATGGCAACATGACAACCAACTACTGTGAGTGTCTTAAATAGTTTAGTGTCAATATTTTGCGTATAATCACCAGGCCAATTATAACTTGACATGGTCCATTAAGGTTTTTGCCTCCATTTTTTAGAAAGATTTGGTATTTGATGTATCATGTTTGAAATTTCTTACAAGGACTCTTGTTCGCTTCCCATTGATTTCGAATTTACTTATCGACGTCATTTCTAATCGCATCGTATTTCGTAGTACAGGTGCGCATCCATTAAATAGCTACGATGCATGTCTCTTTGCCAAGAAAATTAGAAAAAAAATGTATTAAGTAGTATACGAAAATATTCACATCTAATGCGTCGTGTTCTAATGGACTTCAGTTTTGAATATCGAATGGTAATTCTTCATTTTTACTTCATAACTATCGTCGTGTTCACAGACATCTATAAATAGAGTATGTTTATTTGAAAATTTCATTGTGTTCACATATTAGTATGTATGTTCGAAACTATGATTGTTTTCACGTATAGTTAAATAGGGTATGTTTATTCGAAACTCTCAATTTTTTCTCATAATGTTAAAAAAGAGAATGTTTATTGGAAACTCTGATTGTGTTGAAATATAGCTGTAATAGAGTATGTGTATTCGAAACCTTCATTGCCTTCACATATAACTAGATAGGGTATGATTATACGAAACTGTCAATGTGTTCACATATCTAAAAACGAATACAGCTGTATATTTGTTTGTTTGTTTATTGTTGTTTAACGTCCCACTCAAGAATATTTCACTCATATATAGACGTCACCAAATGCCGGTGAAGGGCTTTAAATTTTGGCCTATGCTCGGCACTTACGGCCATTGAGCAGTGAGGGTTCTTTAACGTGCCGACACCTACTGTGACACGGGACCTCCAATTTTTACTGTCTCATCCGAAAGACAGGAAACCAACCTGTCGCCGGCGGGACTCGAACTTACGACCTCACGATCCAGAGTCGAGCGCGCTACCGACTGAGCCAGGCCGGCTCCAGCTGTATATGTATGTATGTATGCTGACAACTATCAATTTGTTAGCATACATCTAAAACAATATATATGTTCGAAACCATCACATAGTGGTGACAGATCTGTATAAAAGGTGACAGATCTATATAAAAATATATATCGTGTGAAACAATATATTCTCCTCCCTCTATCTCTCTCTCTCCCTCTCTCTCTTTTCTCTCTCTGTCTCCCCACTCTCTCTCTCTCTCTCTCTCTCTCTCTCTCTCTCTCTCTCTCTCTCATTTTTACAAGAAAGGCGTCTATTTAAGTTTTATTCCTTGCATAGAAATTGAAACGAGATATCATCGAATGTGATCAATGTTAATATTTTGAAACAGGAAGCGACTTTGTCCGACTCTCTGGTGAAGTCACTTGATCTGAGTACAAAATATTATGACAAAACTGCAGAGAATGGAGACAATTAGTTTGCAATCAGTGGCAATTCTCTTTCATAAGATACAAAACATCAGTTTGACGTTATTCTAAACACTTGAATAATTGTGCGGCTATTGTGATTAATGTAAATATTTTAAACATAATACAAAAGTTACAATGCTCAAGACGATTGTTTCTGTCAATTAGATATCGTTGGCATAAAATACATTTCGTAATTTGATATTTATAATTTCAAAATGCAATCCTTTAAGTATAGATGAATATGAATTTAGTTATTTTTATGTTTTTTTCTATTTGACTAAGGTACAAAAAAGAATTATGGCGTCTTTAACAGATAAAATAAGGGATCCATACTGATTCGTGACAACTGATCTCACATCTAATTTTCCCGTCTTTATCCAATGATAACTGCAGTTGTGGTGAAAATAATTGATTTCCATAATACATGAATGTGTGTTCTGGACTTATTAGTGCTCAAACCTTTGGTATCTGAACGTTCTTATGTTACATATATATAACTCATATTTTAATTCAATCTTTGTATAAATTATTTCATTCGACGGCAAGAAAGTGACGGTATCTGGTAAAAAATTTATGAAATGAATTATAAACAAGGCACAATGTTGTAAAATACACACTCGTTGATAGGCACTGGTTTTTGAAAAACATGATAAATGATACCATTTTTGAATTAGAATCATAAATTTTTAATTAATGTTTAATCTCTTATCTCTTATGTCCAAGGATACATATTGATAAACACATTACAATTTGTTAACATGGCGGATTGAGCTAGTGATAGCCACGACAGCATAGTCAAAATTCGCTTTTTGCATACATTAAATACATACATACATACATACATACATACATACATACATACATACATACATACATACATACACGCGCACATATGTACATTCCTCTCAAGCTCACTATAAGTAATGTATAATGTCAAAGCATATCTGTATTTGTCGTCAAGTATAACGTCCTATAAAAACGTCAAGGACATTGTGTACTATATTTACTAAATCACTGAAGCAAGATATATTTCCGTGTTCTACTAAACGCTTAGAACACGTTTTCAAAACAATACACACGGCATTGTATAAATAATACTTTCCACATAAAACAATAACAAAAAAGTAGCAAAAGGGTATGTAAACAGAACAGCAAGAATAAAACTTCAACGGTATAATTTCACCATTAATATTATCATTTGTAATTAACACCCTGTTCTTCGGATAAGTAAAAACGAAGTCCCGTGTCACAGTAGGTGTCCCGACACAGGTAAATGGCCGTAAATGCCGCACATAGGACGTAATTGGAAGCCCTTCACCGGCATTTGATAATTTCTCCATATGAGTGAAAGTTTCTTGAGTTGGACGTTAAACAACAATAGAACAACAACTATTATCCAACAAGGAAAGTGTCGAACACTTTGCATAGTCGCTGTTTTAGTGTCGCTGTGATGGTCGTCATATTTCATTTATTGTAGAGTGGAAAATTAGATGGTAGTTGTTAAACTGAGATCAGGGAGCGACATTATTCATATATTACAATTTTAATGAGTATCTCATACATAAAAATATAGATTCTGACGTACCAACCCCTTGCGACGACGCACCGGTCATATCTTACTTTGCTCACTTTTTGTGTCCATTCTAATTTTTGTGAGAAAGTTTGCCAGTTTACTTGCAGAAGGCCATTGGTTTCTTCCGAGGTATAGCCGGGTTCTCTCCTCCACCATTAAAAACTGACCACTATCATGTAACTGATAAATTGTTGAGTGTGGCGTAAAACATTGAATAAAAAATAAAAATCAAGTATAACCGGTTATTGGGAAATGAACCAGGGGCAATTCACTTGCGAGTGGAACGTTCTACAACTAGACCATTCCATATCTGTATGTCGCTGTCAAGAGTATACCTGTTTGTCTACTTTCTTATATACTGGACGAATCAATTAAGACCCTTGCCAAATACTTCATTCATGTTCTTATTTTGTTTTACTCAAAAGAACATAAATCATTTATAAAACAAACAACGCAATTATTGGATAGGAAGCGAAGCGATCGGATTTATTTAGAAATATTACATAATTAATAAACAGTAAACAAAGAAACTCATATAGATCGGTTCATTTCATTATATATATATATATATATATATATATATATATATATATATATCTATATGTATGTGTGTGTGTGTGTGTGTGTGTGTGTGTGTGTGTGTGTGTGTGTGTGTGTGTGTGTGTGCGTGTGTGGGAGGGAAGACAGAAAATTCGTGTGAACAGTTCCTGTCCAAGCCTTAGAATTACTTTACAATACAAATTTACTATCGGTCAAAAACTATTTCACGTATGACTATTTGCAACGTGCAATAGACAACCAATATACAATTACCCTTTTCCCCCGTTTGATACCCTCTATCGTAACTAATGTCAACAAGCTTACAAACACATTAGAATATATGTTAAATGACAAGAACGACTGTCATTATACAGAAACATTTAACATCTGACAATAACACCTAACAAAATCTATGTACATGTATTTGTCAAATGTAAGAAACTAATAATTTTAATCCATAATTATTGCATACGTTTGCATAGACAGACGTTTAATTATCTATGCTACATGAATGTAGACCTAGAATTTGATCCTTATTTTTCATTAAATTTGCACATGTAGATGTAATAAAAATATATGTATTTTAACAAATATCAAAAACATCAAATATTAAAGGTTGATTAACGGTTTTTTTCTCAAAATTGTCTTTCGATTTTTACCAATTAGATTAATATGCAACAAAAGATATATATACAAGCATACAAATTCTTAGGTCCTTTACATTTTTGTGAAAATCGCTTGAGAAACCAACTTTGGTAAGTTATACACTTGCAGTTGATAAATTCAACCTTATTATTATATAGTAACTTGATCTGTGCTTTTGTCACAGAATATAGAAGAATATAAGATTTTTTATCTGTGTATAGCTCTTATGTGTTATGGTACATCGAGTACAAGTAGAAAATATTTTTTGTTGGTAAACAGAGCTAATGCCTATTTGATTAATTTAGTTCCTATTTTCTAACAATGCCATAGCAGTTAGGATATGTTAATAAAAATATAACTATGAATTAAGTGTAGAGTATGTGGTATGTAAACTGATAATAGAGTTCAAATCGTTAAATAGCTTATTTTTATATGGTTTTGCGTCGCATAACTATGAAGCAATTTAAACATTTGTCTGGAAAATTATTTCTTTTGAAAAATGTTTGTTACGTTTTATTCATTTTTGTATTGACAATTCCACATATATTTACAGAAAATGAAGTCGGCAGTTGGCATAGAGAATTTAAACTTGGACGTTCAGTTAATGTCAGCATATCTTATAATAAAGATCAATCGTTGTTCGTCATGGCAACTGAAATCTCACAAACGATCCCTTTCGTGATGCAACCCACAGGTTTTGGTTTTTGTCAAAGTCCATCGCTATAGGTTTCTTACGGAATGTACTATAGCCCAGCTTTGTGATATTGTCGCGTCGTACGACGAATATTTCACTGTTTCCTTGATCAGCAATGTAGAGTGTGCCAGATACGTGATCCAGAGACGTCTGTGTAGGGTAAAATGAATCCGAAAATGTTGATTTGTCATATATCCGTTTCAATTTCCCATTGTAACATAAAACATGTACGCTTTTCGTATTACTATCGGTTATAATTAGCTCTGTATTTGTGTACACATGTTCTTCCTCAAAAATCGGATTGGTACTAATATACCAAGGGGTATCAAATAATAGTTCCCCTTGATTTCCATTTATTATTTTAAAAGAACAGCGAGTTGTTATATCAAATATTTTTATAAGTTTTGGTTTTGCATCACAGACAATCAGTTGGTTCTCTAACGAAGTGATGCCCTGTGGTGTTTTGACTTCTCTGTTGAAATCCGCTACCTTGTAATTTTTCTTTTGTTTTCTGATCATTTTGATACCAAACGTCGTTTCCCCTACAATAGTTAAAAAACAAATTTTTAATTATTTAGAAATAAGAGTATCAGAAAGACATGTTAGAATATATAGTCAATAAAGTTCATTACATGGTGGTATTAATAGGCTCAAGAAGGAGGCTTAAGAATTATTACAATGACATCTTTCCATAAGACAGATCTTTACCTAAAAGAGCTAACGTCTTCATGTAAATGAAAAATTCTTGACGGGACGTTAAACTACAAGAATCACTTTTGCTTGATCCGTGTTTGTTCATTTTCTTGGTAATATTTATACCAATAGTTCAGGAACCATACCATGGTCCGTAAGGAATACCACTTTCCTGTATTCTTCATCGTGTGCATTACGTGCTATTGTAAGGTCAAATGGATTCTTGATGGCTTTCGATTTTATTACACTGAGAAGCTTTCCGTCACTATTGAAAACTGGCACAGATGGTTCGGTTTTACTGGCTACGAATATTTCACCCTCGTCTGACACTGCAATACCTTAGAATTTAAAAAAAATGAAAAAAATGAAAATTGCACACCACAATGTATGTATGTATGTATGTATGTATGTATATATGTATGTATGTATGTATGTATGTATGTATGTATCTATCTATCTATCTGTCTATCTATATTCTATATATATATATATATATATATATATATATATATATATATATATATATATATATATCTCTCTGTGTGTGTGTGTGTGTGTGTGTGTGTGTGTGTGTACATATATATCAAAATAAATACAGTTTTATATCGCATCTTATCGACGACTTAAAGTAGTAACTTTACATGTATATTAAAGCATAAATAAAATTATGTCACGAAACGGAAAACAAGCTGTCGATCACAATTGTTGAGATTTATCAAACAAAGTAAAGCAATAGTCTTAAAATATTCTTCATAACAAACCAATATTGCTCGAATGAAAAAATTATAACTGACTTACCTGTTACATCCACCTCTACATTAAACATCAACTTTTTTTTGCAGTTAATAACTTTTGGTTCGCTTCGTGCTGCTTCATACTCAGGTATTTCGTAATATATTTCTGTGCATTGATCATTTGTATCCGGGGTCTGTTTGCCAGCTCCCTCACTGATATCTTCTGTTTCAGTTCCTGGAGGAAGTGGCGGAAGAGGACGACGGCGCGATTTGCAATTGATAGATGTTGGTGCTTGAAATGTATCGTTATATTCTTCCATATCAGATTTATCTTCTTCCCCATAGATTTCTTCATCTATGTTGACATTATGTGTGCCAGCTCCCTTATAGATATCTTCTGCTTCAATTCCTAGAGGAAATGGCGGTGGAGGACGACGGCGAAGTCTGCAGTTGTTAGGCGTTGGTGCTTGAAATGTATCACTATATTCTTCCGTATCTTGATCATCTGTACACGTGAATTTCAATGCAGTACCGTCTAATTCAGTATTGTCTTCTTCCTTATAGATTTCTTCATCTGTGTTGACTTTATGTTTACCAGCTCCCTCACTGATATCTTCTGCTTCAGTTTCTAGAGGAATTGGCAGTGGAGGACGACGGCGCGGTCTGCAGTTGATAGATGTTGGTGCTTGAAACGTATCATCATATTCTTCCATATCGTCTGCTTCAGTTCCTAGCTGAACAACACTTTGATTAAGTATATCTGTACATCTTGGTGACTGCAATGAGTCTCTTAGCTTTGGTATGCATTGTATTTCATTTCGTGGCGGTAGGGGAGGACGAGAAGGCTTGTAATTGAAAAATGATAACGGTTTTTCCCATTTATCTGTGCACGGGGTTTTTAATGCAGATTCTTCCAAGTCACAATTTTCTTCATCATAGAAATTTTGATATAGGATGTCTGCTTCAGTTTGCATTGTATTCCGTGGCGACGTGAGAGTAGGACGAGGATTTGCAGATATCGATGACTGTGGGTTTGGAAACAGTCTTTTTATGTCATGGATACATTGGTTCAAAATGGTAAAGGTATCGAGTTCGATATCAATATCGAAATTGAGCATATCTGATTTTTGATTATGTTCCATTTCCGCCAATTTTGATTGATGAAACGTATCTTGAAGAATGTCCAAAGCACTTCCATCTGTTCGAAGTCTTTTCACATGTACACATAAGCTTTCCAAGTTTTCTTTTCTTCTGCGATTATCATCTATTTCTGTTTGTATTTCATCTTCAATTCTTTCATAATTTCCCTTTAATTCCTGTAGACCTGATTTTTTTTTCTCCTGAAGAATTGATGTTATATTCCTGATTAAATCTTCTACTCCATTTGTTGCTTTATCATAGTTTGCTTTCAGTTGTGTTCTTTTTCCCTGTAATTCTGCATCTGTAGTATCACAGCACTGCAATGACTTGTTACAATCATCTTCCAGTTCAGCCAAATATTTCCTCCTTTCTTCTCCAGCTGTACTTATATTTGTCAAATGATGATTCTTATGTTGTGTTAGACCACAGCTGTTGCAAATTGGAATATCATGATCTGTACAGTACAATTCAAGTCTCTGGGAAGGGTGGAGATGGCAAAATATTTTCTTTGATTTAGGATTTTCTATTTCGTAAGGCTCTAGAAGACAGTGGTTATATTCATGCTTTTTAGCACATTCTAAGCACAAATTTTTATCACAATCAACGCAAGTTTTTATTTCTCCAAATGTCGCTTTACACTTTTCACAGGTAAAGTTTTCATTTTCACAGGAACTCGTGGCTTCTTTTCGTTCTTCTGTGATTTGAAATAGGTCGATGGCAGCCTTAAGTTGAAAATTTTTTGGAAGTCCATCTGCTCCTCTTAAGTCTAAGACAAATATTCGTCTGCAGTAAGGACAACTTGAGGCGTTACTGCCGCCTTGATAACTGTTTGTCCTATGCCAGTTGTCAACACAGTCTTTACAGAATGAATGCCCACATGGAAGGACTCTTGGGTCATTCATTAATTGGGTGCATACCTCACATAAACAAAAATTTTTCCTTTTGGTTCTGAACGATAATTTGTTACTAAACGCCATGAATTTCTTCGATGGTCATCTGCAAACATAAGATTGATATGGTTTACATGTACAACACTACATTAGTAAAATGGCTACATATCTTAAACGACTGTTTAAACCTATTCCGTGAGAGAACGTGCAACATGACATGCAAACACGTGACTGTGACAAGTGTTGGATCCAAGTCAAGTCAAGTCTGAATTGGGATTTTTTTTCATGTAATGACGCTTCTATTGCATACAGCGGTTTGACGCTCATATTCCACAATTAAAATATATAATGAGACACCAGAATAATGTGCTCGAAAATATTTTGCCTTACATAAGGACTAATTGAATAATAAGATTTCGTATAGCATAAATGGTTTTAATCCATGAATACCTGCACATACTGCTATTCATTGTTCACGTTGCTGCACATGTGTGAAGTGATATGTAAGATGTATTTGTATGTTTATGTACATGAACCTGTGATACACTAGGATAGTATGTGTTTTTCATACTCGATGTTGTGTAATATAGAAATATAGAATAATAAAATCAAATGGTGAGAGACTCTAGCGATATGGGTGTTGAGTGGTGTTGATAATCATTTTAATATTAGGTTGAGCTGGCGAATAAGAATCTCTCTCTCTCTGTCTCTCTCTCTCTTTGTCTCTCTCTCTCTGTCTGTCTCTCTCTCTCTATATATATATATATATAATAGATTTGATATATATATATAGAATAGATTTGATATATATATATATATATATATATATATATATATATGTATATATATATATATATATATATATATATATATATATATATATATATATATATATATATATATATATATAATCTGTGTTTTATGCACTTTTATAACCCTATATAAGCAGAGGTACGTAATAGGATCCAGCAAATGTTCTACCAAAACTTGATCTTTACTCTTTACCAAGATATTGACAGCTGTTAAGGAGAAGCTTCAGCAATACTGTAAAGTTGCTTATTCCAGAAACGGTGTAAATTAAATGTGGATACTTAAAAATTCTACAAAACTTTTTCAAATTCACAGTATTAAAACATACTATTCTACTCTTTACGCAACAATTCCACTAAAAAAATAAAAGAAAGATATTTTAGCATCATAGACAACTGTTTTTTTTCACTAAAGGTGTTACCCAAAATATCTAGTAATTGGTTATCATGACACTTATTTTGTCCCACAGCACTCAGATTCTACACATAAATACACTGAAGTTGATATAAAAAACATGCTTGAACTTCTAATAGACAATATATTTAAATGTTCGGAGACGTGGTCTTTTAACAAACTGTTGGCATTCCTATGGGAACCAATTTTGTCCCTTTATTGTCCCAAATACATGTACTATACAACAAACGCAGCGATTTCGGCTTTCCCATCGTACATTTTCCATATTTAAGTAGTGATATCCCACAAATCACAAATGATCCGATATGCCAGGGCGTGTTCACCATATGAACATTTTATATAAAGAGATAATCTACTCAGTGACAAATTATTGACACATGGATATCGCAAACCGCGTTTGTTGTCAACGTTCCGCAAATTTTACGGTCGGTACTATAGTCATGTTGCGATTACTCTGTTGAACTAAGTTGCCTTTTCGTTGGCGGTTGTTGAGACGTCTGTACCAATTGTGACGAGGATTTGCACCTCATGTATTTCCTTTGGACTTGACTGTGGACTCACAACGGGTGTGACCGTTGCACAGGGGATGCTCATCCTCCGCCACACCTGATCCCACCTTTTGGTTTCAAGGGGTCCGTGTTTGTCCATTTTCCCAAGATTTGTACCTTTATCCTGGACATCCTAAAGATTTATACTTTATCTGAGATTTTTTTTATATATGCAATATTTACAATATGCTTTGAGCATTTATTTCTGGGCAAGTGCTTTACATATTTGGATCAATTTGGTCCACTCGACAGAAAGGAGAATATATATTCTAATCCAAGTCATCTGAAAAGGCATTTAGTGTTGCATATGTTTGATCATAAAATATAAAGAATCTGTCACTAGTTCCCATTCATATCACATTTATGATACTCATTATGATTTTTTCACTTTTGCTCGCCAGAGGCTCGCAAAATTGAAAATTCAAAAACTGGTATCATAATATATATATATATATATATATATATATATATATATATATATATATATATATATATATATATATATATATATATATATATATATATATATATATATATATATAGATAGATAGATAGATAGATAGATAGATATGTTTAAAACCTTACAGCTAAATAGGCAAATACTTAGTAACTTGAAAACTTTTACCGATACAATATATGTTATCACGATTATGCACTCTGTTTACATGTAACTTAAAACTAGCCTTGTCAAGATACTTTGCTTACATAATTTGTATTATATATAAATTGTAAAATTTGAAGGGAATAGCCTTCTGTATGTACTTGTATCTATAAATACGAAATGCACAACTATTTGTTGTGCTTTTAACATATATTTTATTTATATGTGAAATATTTTTATACTTATTAAATCGAATGTTTAGTAAATCAAATCATTTATTCACATTTTCATTCAACAATCTTTAAAATTCTTCACAATGAGGTATAATATGTCACTGATGATACATAAATGTGATTAGCTTTGCGTTTCTGCAAAACAGAAGGTTTTTGCCTGAAGATGAAAACAATCGAGATGTTCCGAATAAAAAAAATGCAACAAGCTTCCAAATGGGGTGCGATAAAGGTTTAAAAGGGTGTGATAAAGGGAAGGCTGACACAGGGAATGCGATAAAGGGACCGTGTTGGCTCCTGTATCAGATATGAAAAAAACTTGTATTTTGTAGTATACGTATACTCAACTACACATGCCACATACTATATTGAACATTGTTACATCGAAATCCTGCTTTATGTTAAGGGGCGTCATCTGTGTTTACCAAAAAAAAAAAAATATTCGATTATGTCTACTTTTACTATTTGTACTTTATTAACAACAACAAAAAAGAGCTATACACAGACATACAAAATCTTATATTCCTATATGTTTTGTGAAAATAAGGTCAGGTCAAATGTGGTATACATATAGGAATAGTAAGGGTGAGAAATTCAATCACAAGTGAAAAAAGGGCCAAACTGTGGGTTTCTCGAGCAATGTTTACAAAATTTTGGAATTGATATTGTACATCAATCTAAGTAGTAAAGTGAATAAAAACGCAGTCAAAACCCCTTTAATATTATTTTATTTCCCCGACCATTTATCTGGTTACTTTGAAAGAATTGTTAATTTCAAAGACAAAAATAATTCCCCTTCGATTTCAATTTATCTTGGTCCCTATATATATATATATATATATATATACATGTATATATATATATATATATATATATATATATATATATATATATATATATATATATATATATATATATTATAAACATGCTACCAAAGTTATAATGCTCAAGACGATATCGTTTCTGTTAATTAGACGTCATCAGTTGAGCTCCAATTTAAAATTTATGTGTATTTCCTAAAGAGAAAGTGGTATTATACAAGGCCAAATAATATCTCTAAAAGTATAGTCGAAATCCGTCTAAGAGTAACCACTGTAAAAAATCTTAGCTTAAGAAAACATTTTTGAATTTACATGGTGTTAACAGTGCCAAACATTACTTTAGTATAAGATGAACAGCTGGTACCGAAATACCAGGTACTAGGTTTATGTATACCCTTGGGGACTCAAACGGTCCACCAGCAGTGGCAACGACCTAGTGGTTATAAATATTATAAACATCCTACCAAATTTATAATGCTCAAGACGATATCGTTTCTGTCAATTTGACGTCATCAGTTGAGCTCCAATTTAATATTTATGTGTATTTCCTAAAGAGAAAGTCGTATTATACAAGACCAAATAATATCTCTAAAAGTATAGCCGAAATCTTAGCATATATATATGTGTGTGTTATGTATATATTATATGTTTTTGAAATGTAATTAACATAAATAAAAACTAAATGTCTAAATGGAAGTATCAGTATCATTTGCACTGGTGCTTTGTATTGTGCAGAATAATACTATATAACTGATATACATAATGTTGTCTTTCACTTGATAAAGGTCAAGTGGCCGAAAATTTGTGAAATTTGAGTGTTTTTCCGTATTTTTCATAAATAGAAACAATTGTCAAATATTCTGTTTATTACATTTTTGAGGTAAGTTTCGTTATGCCCTATGTTTTGTAAATGTAGGCTAGTCTACGACTACGGCTTGTGAAATGTAAACAAACCACCTTTTGACACAGGAACTCGAAATTTGTTTAGAGCGTAATATGCTCAATAAAAACTGCATGGAGGAAAATATTACGCTTTAAAATGATTCCTGCGACCCTGTGGTTTGGTTTGAATTAAATCACTTGATGCCTGAAAGACCATGCCAAATTTATCGATAGAGCTAGGCAGCACACTCGCTTCAAAGTTCAATTTCTCTACTGTATCTCCAGTGTCACTGAATCTTTTTAAAACTTTTAAATTGTTGACCTAGATAGTGGATACATTAAACATTTCCATTGCTTTTCGACTACTTAAACTCAGTCCATCAAAACAAAATATCGCCTGTTTTTAGTCGAGACAGAACAAGTCTGAGCAGAGCCATTTTGTTTAGCATCGATACGGCGTTGTAAAAGGTAAAATTGAAGAAGTACCAATCAATAATCAAAACTCAAATCAATTATAACACGACGAATTAGATGTGCAAATTGTTTCAACATGAAGAACAATTACGAATTCCAAACGGGATAAGACCAGCAGCCCTTTTCACAAAAAATCTTAAGATTATTCTTAAGATAAAATCTTACGAGTATCGTAAGATAAATCTTAAGTCATTTTCATAAAAGCTATCGTAAGATTTAATTTTTTCTCTTAAGATTTAATCGTAAGATAAAATCTTAAGTTTTTCTCTTACGATTAAAGTAAGGATAGCAACGACGTTTCACTTTCGATTCGCATGCGCATACAATATTTCCGGTAAGGCGTCACATGTATTTTAGTTGATGTATTTGCACTGAATATAATCCAGAAAAAAAAATATTTTTGGTGTAAATGAAATTCAATCAAGTTTGAATAATGATTAAATAAAGTTTCACAAAGCTCTACTTATTTTTTACTCCAGCCTTTTGAAATTACACAATACTAGCGTATTTGTTTGTGTTTTACATGTATTTATGTTATCTAGATCTATACGGCATCAGTAAATTATATGTTTATAGGCTATGTTTTTGTTTATTAACATTTTAATTCTATTTCGTAATTTAAATGTGTGTGTGTTGAGTAGGCTTCACGTTTGCGTTTTAGATATTCATACTGCCAGGTGTTCACTTTTAAATTCATAAATTTTAAATTTATCATTGAACTTTTACCCAATTTAAAATTGTTTACAATATAAACAGTACGTCCTTCGTGAAATACCTAGTAGTAAATTATTTATACGATATCGTGTGTTTATATTTTTAGATCTAATTGTATTTCATAAAATTTGGTTTTTTACATTTATTTTACATATTCATTTAGATACACGATTATACTAAATTGTTATAGAATACAAGCCTTAGTGAGGATGTTTTAGGTTTAAAATTTTTGAATAAATTGTGAAGCAATATTTCATTTGAGACTATGGGTCACGCACCTTTGAAAAAAATAAAGCTGGAAATTCGTAAGCTTCCAGACTGGATCTAACGACAAGTTCGGTGTCCCATTGTTAATCTCAAAGGGATTATTTTCACAGCAAACGGTCCTATAGGGTATCCTTCCCTGGAGATGGTGTAGTTTTACAAGTTTTGAAGTTTTTAGACACTAAATTATGATCTGTTTGTCCTTCAAAGTATCACATCGCATTAGCGGATATAGAAAATTTGTAAAAGTGGTGCCGATGGTGACATGAGATTATTACTTTTTAAAAAATGTCGTGTACAACTTTTATATCATGTATATCTCACCAGAGCTAAACCGAGAATTTAAAAGGGGGGCATAAGTCTTGATATTGTTGCTGAACGGAGCGAGTCGGGACAATTCTGTGTTTTTTTAGGAATCTAGAGAAATTGAAGGTTTTACACCTATTTTGTCAACTATAGGGATCGCATTTCGTATGGGGATCGGGGTTTACGCTTCCAGAAAAAAATGAAATTTAAAGTCCATAGACGCCTTTTTCTACATTCAGACGCGACAATATGGCCTTTGTCTGATAATCCGCTAATATCGTTCTCAAAAGAAGATAACTGATTCAGCAAAAAAGTGCAATGTTAAATGTATATTAAAATCGGAGCAGAAATTCGACCAAGTAGTCTCAAGGATTTTTTTTATTTTTAACTAAGCTTTGAGAGCCCTACCGTCCCTCTAAATCCGCCGATGCAATTTAAAGATGATGATAGATCTAGTAAACTCGACTTCATTTGAAACACCCCTTATCAGCTTGGATCGACCTGTTACATGACGTCAGAGTGCGTGACTTTAAGAACGCTAGGATTTGGTACAGATGTAAACAATAGTGGCAGGGCTAGCAAATTTTAATCTATCATTGTAGATCTATTAAAGGATTACAAAAGGTATGCATATGTTATCATATCATGACAACGATATAGGCCTAGACTAATCTGATTCACGGATTATGTGACGAGGACAGTACAATATGGTAGCCTAGATCTTTTGTAGTTTCAACACAAAGTAATCGATCTAGTCCTAGATTTATTAACCTACTAAATACAAAATGCCCTCAGGATATGGGGAGGAATTGCATGATATTTTCTGTGTGCCTTTCAATTAAATCTCTTGTTGTGTCTGTTAAGTTCACGATGCAGTGCCTCGGAAAAACCTAACGGCTGGTCAATATTTAGTGACTCGTCGATCTATCTATACTCACATTTTATTGTCAAAAATACGTTCTCTGCGAATAGCTATTCTGTTAATCATCAGATCATCTTTTTTTTCTATGGAGACACTTACGATTATATTGATAAAATCTTAAGAGTAAAAATTTCTCTTAAGTGTGGGTGATAGCTCTCTTAAAGTTACGACATATTTTTATCTTAAGATTCACTTAAGATTTTTCATGAAAACCATAACAATCTTAATTTTACTCTTAAGAGTAAAAGTTATCTTAAGATTTTTTGTGAAAAGGGCTGCAGGTGTCCGGAAGGTGTCAGCGTCTTCTGCTGGCATGCCACACCTGTCGCAAATGTTCCGTAGAAATCTAGCTCGATGAGCGGGTCAAATTCGGTAAAAAGGTCAAGTTTGGTGAGGAGGTCAAGTTCGGTGAAAAGAATAATTGTTGAAACAGAGTCACTGTCTGTGGTCGTAATCCAAAATACTATCTAATATGTCTGAGAGGAGGACTTCATAATGTTTAACAAGAGCCCCGTATCGACCATAAAAGTTCTTAAACAACGACTCCAAGCGTTTAACAACGTAACCATATGTAAGTAGTTTATTGGTTAGTCGTTTAGCCCTCAGAATGTAACATTCATAAGAAGAACATACCCTGGCAAAACATATAAGTTGTAAATCAAAACGCCATAGGCAGTAGAAGATGGACTATTACTACTTAGAAACGGGTATTACTACTTAGAAACTGAAAGTTTGTGACATGGAAATTGAAATCGTCTCGTTTGTGGTAGAGGGATGTGTGAAGTTGACCGTGTTTTCCAATCGATAGGAGTACATCTACGTAAGAAGCAGATGTTTTGCTCTCTGTAGTCTCATTGATCTCTAGCTCAACAGGATACATCTAGCCGATGTAATTCTGATTTTTTTTAATGGACAGAACATTGTCGATATACCTGTAAGTAAAATTGAACTGAGATGCTAACTGTTTGTTTCCTTTGTAGAGCAGAGACTATAAATTCCGCTTCTTATGAAAACAAAAATATATCAGCCAAGAGAGGTGCACAATTGGTACCCATTGGAATGCCGACAATCGGTTGGAAAAATTTTCCCGCAAAAACCACTAGAAACTTCCGCATCTTGATAGTACTTGTTATCGGAATCAGAGTGTTCCTTGACAAAATAAGGTTCTTCATGACCTAACACCTAGCTCAGACGAAAATCCCCACTTGTTACGTCATGTCTATATTACGTGTTCAAAAGTTTTTACTACGGCATCATCGTTTATTGGCATTTGTTAGCAAATGAGATCAGTTTATAATCAAACAACGAATTGAAAATGATCATTACATTATAAATGGGATTAATTAATCGGGTTTTGATTAGTGGCCTGGCACTGTATTTTTATTGACTTATTAAAAGATACCACAGTTAACACTGATATTTTTCATTAACCTAATCAAAATAAAGTAAATAAATGAAAAATAACAGTTAATCATAAAGCTCATATTCAATTTATTTAATTGATAAATTTAATTTAAAAAATGTATAAACCCACATTTTAGGTGATACCTTGAGCAGTTATTTTGATTTCGCCAATCATTATTAAGCATTGTCTGCACATGTACATGTTGCTATTAGTTTGCATTTATTCGATTCGCCAATTTAAAAATAATACCCATTTCTGTTTTCATGGTCAATTTTAATTCCTCATGACTACTTTACCTGCTAGATCTACCCTTGCCATTTCATTGTCAATTTAAACTTCTCATGACCTCTATACCTGATAGATACACCCTTTCCATTTCATTATCAATTTAAACTACTCATGACCTCTATACCTGATAGATCTACCCTTGCCATTTCATTGTCAATTTAAACTTCTCATGACCTCTATACCTGATAGATACACCCTGTCATTTCATTGTCAATTTAAACCTCTCATGATTATTATACCTGGTAGATCTACCAATGCCATTTCATTGTCAATCTGAATTTGTGTATTGCTGAGGTATATATATTTATTTTCTATAACACACCCAAATGTTCATTTCCAAATACAAGTTGTCTCGTAATTCATAAAAAAAACTTACTCAACATTCTCCAAATGAAAAAATGAGATTATGGAGCTGACCTGGCTAAGTCGGTAACCATCGCCTCTCGATCGTAAGGTCGTTAGTTCGAGTCCAGTCGTCGGCAGGTCGGTCTCCTGTCCTTTTGACTGATATAGTAAAAACCTAGTCCCCATGTCACAGTATGTGTCGGCACGTTAAAGAACCCTCACTGCTCAATGGTCGTAAAAACCGAGCATAGGCCAAAATTAAATAGGCTTCAAATTTTGGCCTATGCTCGGCACTTACCACCATCGAGCAGTAAGAGTTCTTTAACGTGCCAACACCTACTGCGACACGGGACCTCAAATTTTACTGTCTCATCAAAAGGACAGGTAACCAACCTGCCGCCGGCTGGATTCGAACTCACTACCTCACGATCAAGAGGCGAGCGCGCTACCGACTTAGCCAGGCCGGTAACTTTATATTGCTTTTGTGTAGAGCTACTCTTTAGTTAAGTGACTGGGTATATCCAATGTATTCTTCCTTCCAATTTTCACATAAAATTACATATATTATATATATATTATTGATAGAATTGCAATTTAAGATTCTTTTGAAGATACTTTTTAAAGAGACGAAATACTGTTAAAAACTAGGGAGTTGTTACACTGTAGTTTACTATGAATAATGTTCATACTTCGTCTGCCTTTCAGCGAAAGATATACATCTACATGCATTGCTTACAAGGGCAAAAAGATTTCGTTATACCATATTTAAAGTTAAATAAAGTAAACATAACATGCTCGTAATGTAAGCCCTGATGACATGGAGTGGGAAAATAGTAATTCAATGGCATCAATTAATTCCTAGCATTTGTACATATTATTTATTATCAAAGTGGAACGTATTGTAATTCAGTGGCATCAATTAAAAATTCTTCGTTAAAGCGATGGTGTAAAATGAGGAAAATGTTTCTCTACCTGAATAATTTTGAATATTAAAATAAAGACTCGATACAACAAAATTAAGTAAAATAGTATTTGAATTAATATTAGTTGGTATTTTACTTAGAAAATCTATATCATCTCGCATAAAACGTATGATTTCTTTCAGAATGGGTTGTAATAAAATATCGACTATAGTACAAAAACATGGTGTTATAGTTAACTGAAAACATATCGAAGTGTCATTTTTTAATTTGAACATTCTTCATTAAGTTCTCGTTCGTTTGATTTGATTTGATTTGATTTTTTACGCCATACTCGACAATTTTTCAGTCATATGATGGCGTCCAGTTTGTATTGGTGGAGGAGAAACCCCGGTTACCCGGGTAAAGACCAGCGACCTTCCGCATGAAAACTGGCAAACTTTCCCACTGAATTCGAAATGACCCTAGCGGGATTCGAACCAGAGGTGAGAGGCCGTGTGATTTAAAACACAATGCTCTAACCAATCGGCCACTGGGCCCCTATTTCTCGTTCGTTGTAATTACCCATGACTACGGGTACAACATTAGTAGACGTGTGAGATTTGATTAGAAATTTATAAGGAAAAATTATGTCTGTTGCAAACAAGTTAAAACGGAGCTATAGATACCAAAATATTAAACTTCAGACAAAAATCAAAATATATTGCAGTAATGTTCACGTAAAAGGCTAATGTCCACCTACCTGATACTTTTTTAAGAGACGAAATGCTATTAAAAACCAGGAAGTTGTTACGCTGTAGTTTACTATGAATAATGGCTATATTTCGTCCACCTTTCAGCGAACGATATACACATACAACTACCTTGATCGCTTACAATAGGATACAATACAAGACCCAAAATATTTCGTTATGCCCTATTTAAAGTAAGATAAAGTATAGTAGGTTTAAATAGCTTTTTAAATAGTTTATTTTTAAGCGTTATCACATTTAGATGATAAATATTCCTTCTGGATTTCCCAGTTTACCTTTAAAAGAATAATAAGAATAATATAACGTAATTTCCAAATATAGGCACCTTGACAGTTTTGCAGGTAACAATATTGTACATAATATGCTCGTAATGTATATATATAATATTTAAATGTTTTTCTTCTATTTATATATTTCATGAGAGTCATCACTTGTCTCCAACTTGACATCGTTATTGTTGGAGAAAGTGTAAAAATATACAAGGTAGATCTAATTAAAACTAAGGACGGTTTCCACATTTTTAAAGTCAATGAGACCGCGACAACCGGCAATATCACTGACATTCACTATGACCAATTCTCTGGGAAGGTTTTTGTCATAGATATTTATACTAATACAATCAAAGACCTGAACAATTCTAGGAATCTAAGCAAAGACCCAGCTAAGATGACATCAGTTTTGATAAAATGTTCTGTCGGTCAATGTCAGGTATGTGCAGCAAATCAATCTAATACATATTGCATCAAAACTTTATTTCGTTTTCTTATTTCGGTATATTTAGGTGGACAACCCACGTTAGACAGGTGGCTGCTAGTTTAGGTTTGTTTATACAGTGCAAATGATTGGGGAACACGAACTGGCTGTTTACGATAAGTGGTTGCTAAAAACAGATGGCTGTGAAGGCAGGTGTGACTTTATTTACAACTGTTATACATTCTGTATTCAACGATTCTTTTCATTCTTCATGTTTACACACACTTGAGTTATCTCACTAGTAACAGATTACAACAAATTAAAAGGAATTTGAAAGATGTATATGTTGTTTGTTTATTGTTGTTTAACGTCCCACTCTTGAATCTTTCACTGATATGGAGAAGTCATCAAATGCCGTTGAAGGACTTCATATTTTGGCCTTTGCACGGCACTTACGGCCATTAAGCAGCGAGCGGTCTTTAACGTGACGACACATACTGTGACACGGGACCTCGGTTTCTACTGTCTCAGTCTGAAGGACAGGAAACCGACCTGCCACCGACTGGACTCGAACTCACGACGTAACAATCAAGAGTAGAACGCGCTACCGGTCACTCAAGATGTACAGGTGTACCAAGGTAACTTGGCACATGTTTACAAAACTGAATCATATCTGGGGTGGCAGACGTATTTATATTAGAATCATCATTAGTACCTTTGAAATATCATATCCCAAGTCATAATGTTCAAGAGGATCGTTTCTGTCAATTAGACTTCACCATGCGAGCTCCAATTCATTCGTAACAACTTCCTGGTTTTTAACAGCATTTCGTCTCTTAAAAAAGGTATCAGGCAGGTGGACATTAGCCTTTTACGTGAACATTACTGCAATATATTTTGATTTTTGTCTGAAATTTAATATTTTGATATCTATAGCTCCGTTTTAACTTGTTTGCAACAGTCATAAGTTTTTCCTTACAAATTTCTAAATTAAATCTCACATCTCTACTAATGTTGTACCTGTTGTCATAGGTAATTACAACGAACAAGAATTTATTGAAGAATGTTCAAATTAAAAAATGACACATCGATATGTTTTCAGTTAACTATAACACCATGGTTTTTTTTGCACTTTAGTCGATATTTTATTATAACCCTTCCCTGAAAGACATCATACGTTTTGTGCGAGGCGATATAGATTTTCTAAGTAAAATCCATACTAATATTAATTCAAATACTATTTTAGTTAATTTTGATATATCGAGTCTTTATTCTAATTTTCCACATCATTTAGGTAGAGAAGCAATTTCCTAATTTTACACCATCGCTTTAACGAAGAATTTTTAATTGATGCCACTGAATTAATTTTGAAAAACAATACGTTCCACTTTGATAATAAATAATATGTACAAATTCTAGGAATTTTAATTGATGTCATTGAATTACTATTTCCCAACTCCATGTCAACAGGGCGTACATAACGAGCATATTATGTACAATATTGTTACATGCAAAACTGTCAAAGTGCCTATATCTGGAAATTACGTTATATTAGTCGAATTCTGGGAAATCCAGAAGGAATATTTATCATCTAACTATGATAACGCTTAAAAATAAACTATTTACAAAACTATCTAAACCTACTTTACTTTATCTTACTCCTAATAGGTCATAACGAAAAAATCTTTTTGGCCTTGTACTTTATCTTATTGTAAGCAATCAAGGTAGCTGTATGTGTATATCTTTCGCTGAAAGGCAGACGGAATATAGCCATTATTCATAGTCAACTACAGCGTAACATCTCACACCTCTACTAATGTTGTACCCGTTGTCATAGGTAATTGCAACGAACGAGAATTTATTGAAGAATGTTCAAATTAAAAAATGACACGTCGATATGTTTTCAGTTAAAAATAACACCATGTTTTTTTATAATTTAGTCGATATTTTATTACAACCCTTTCTGAAAGAAATCATACGCTTTATGAAAGGATGGAATAATATTTTATTCCTATGTAATTGAAACATTTTAAAACATTATGGAAAAGATATTTGGACGATTGTTTCATTATCTGCTATTTTAGCTGGGGCGACATTGATAATCTTTATTACATATTGCAAAACTTGCATCCTAATATAACTTTTACGATAAAAAAAGATCCTTATGAAATATGATTTTTAGACGTCATGCTTATAAAGGAAGGCAATCAATTAATCACATATATTTACAGAAAGCCTACAGATACACCGCAATACCTCCATTTTTAAAAGTCAACACCCAAAAAGTTGCAGAAATTCAATTCCATACGCATTAGCACGACGCTTATGTACTAATATCGTACCATGAGCTCTACGGAAAACACGCTTAGATGAATTAAGACACGCCCTAAAAGAACGAGGATATCCTTTGACTCTAATAACAAATGGATAGACCTAGCAAAATCTATTCCACTACCAGTGCTGAGACAAACAAAATCAAAGATTAAAAACCAGCCATTAGCATTCGTTACAACGTTTGATAAATACAATCCAGAAATATTTAACGACGCATATAAAAGTTTAGATAATTTACGAGTAGATGAAAAACTAAATAAAATTTGAAATAAAACGAAAATTATAAATAGTACGCGGCAACCTAAAAATCTCAAAGAATTACTAACTCGTGCCCACTGTACAAATAATGAACATTCTGACATCTTGGGTGTAATTAAATGCAAAAATAAAAGATTTAAAGTATGTGACATCAGTATTGAAGGTAAAACATTCAAATTTAAAAATTACTGTTCATGATTTTATATCAAAAGAATCTTAAATTGCAATTCTATTAATAATAATAATAATAATAATAATAATAATAATAATAATAATAATAATTATATATATATATAGATATTTTATTACAACCTTTTCTGAAAGAAATCATACGCTTTATGAAAGGATGGAACAATATTTTATTCCAATGTAATTGAAACATTTTAAAACATTATGGAAAAGATATCATTATCTTGAATTTTAGCTGGGGCAACATTGACAATCTTTATTACATATTGCATAACTTGCATCCTAATATAACTTTTAATATAGAAAAAGATCCTGATGAAATATGATTTTTAGACGTCATGCTTATAAAGGAAGGCAACCAAATAATCACATATATTTACAGAAAGCCTACAGATACACCGCAATACCTCCATTTTTAAAAGTCAACACCCAAAAAGTTGCAGAACTTCAATTCCATACACATTAGCACGACGCTTATGTACTAATATCGTACCATGAGCTCTACTGAAAACACGCTTAGATGAATTAAGATACGCCCTAAAAAAACGAGGATATCCTTTGACTCTTATAAACAAATGGATAGACCTAGCCAAATCTATTCCACTACCAGTGCTGAGACAAACAAAATCAAAGATTAAAAACCAGCCATTAGCATTCGTTACAACTTTTGATAAATACAATCCAGAAATATTTAACGACGCATATAAAAGTTTAGATAATTTACGAGTAGATGAAAACCTAAATAAAATTTGAAATAAAACGAAAATTATAAATAGTACGCGGCAACCTAAAAATCTCAAAGAATTACTAACTCGTGCCCACTGTACAAATAATGAACATTCTGACATCTTGGGTGTAATTAAATGCAAAAATAAAAGATTTAAAGTATGTGATATCAGTATTGAAGGTAAAACATTCAAATTTGAAAATTACTGTTCATGATTTTATATCAAAAGAATCTTAAATTGCAATTCTATTAATAATAATAATAATAATAATTATATATATATATATATATATATATATATATATATATATATATATATATATATATATAGATATTTTATTACAACCTTTTCTGAAAGAAATCATGCGCTTTATGAAAGGATGGAACAATATTTTATCCCTATGTAATTGAAACATTTTAAAACATTATGGAAAAGATATTTGAACGATTGTTTCATTATCTTGAATTTTAGCTGGGGCAACATTGACAATCTTTATTACATATTGCATAACTTGCATCCTTATATAACTTTTAATTTAGAAAAAGATCCTTATGAAGTATGATTTTTAGACGTCATGCTTATAAAAGAAGGCGACCAATTAATCACATATATTTACAGATACACAGCAATACCTCCATTTTTAAAAGTCAACACCCAAAAAGTTGCAGAAATTCAATTCCATACACATTAGCACGACGCTTATGTACTATTATCGTACAATCAGCCCTAAGGAAAACACGCTTAGATGAATTAAGATACGCCCTAAAAGAACGAGGATATCCTTTGACTCTTATAAACAAATGGATAGACCTAGCCGAATCTATTCCACTACCAGTGCTGAGACAAACAAAATCAAAGATTAAAAACCAGCAATTAGCATTCGTTGCAACTTTTGATAAATACAATCCAGAAATATTTAACGACGCATATAAAAGTTTAGATAATTTACGAGTAGATGAAAAACTAAATAAAATTTGAAATAAAACGAAAATTATAAATAGTACGCGGCAACCTAAAAATCTCAAAGAATTACTAACTCGTGCCCACTGTACAAATAATGAACATTCTGACATCTTGGGTGTAATTAAATGCAAAAATAAAAGATTTAAAGTATGTGACATCAGTATTGAAGGTAAAACATTCAAATTTAAAAATTACTGTTCATGATTTTATATCAAAAGAATCTTAAATTGCAATTCTATTAATAATAATAATAATAATAATAATAATAATAATAATAATAATAATAATGATAACAATTATATATATATATATATCTGTGTGTGTGTGTGTGTGTGTGTGTGTGTGTGTGTGTGTGTGTGTGTGTAATTTTATATGAAAATTGCAAGGAAGAATACATTGGATATACCCAGTCACTTAACCAAAGAGTAGCTCTACACAAAAGCAATATAAAGTTACCGGCCTGGATAAGTCGGTAGCGCGCTCGCCTCTTGATCGTGAGGTCGTGAGTTCGAGTCCAGCCGGCGGCAGGTTGGTTTCCCGTCCTTCTGATGAGACCGTAAAAACCGAGATCCCGTGTCGCAGTAGGTGTTGGCACATTAAAGAACTCTCATTGTTCAATGGTCGTAAGTGCCGAGCATAGGCCAAAATTTGAAGCCCTTCACCGGCATTTGGTGACGTATCCATATGGGTAAAAGATTCTTGAGCGTGACGTTAAACAACAATAAACAAACCAGCAATTTAAAGTTTCCGCATAATCGTAATTTATTCGTTTCTAAACATATATTTCAGTGTAGTAAAGGGAATTTCAAAATCATACAATATATCAAACAGATGACTATTCGATGGCTATTCGAATATTACACTCGAAGATAAATTCAAGCCATTACTTAACAGAACCTAACCCACACGTTTCATATAATCTGCAATATGCAAAAGAGTAGTCCTCTTATCAGATTAACTAATTTTGTTTATTCTTTGCATTAAGCTTCATATATGAGTGCTATCTTATCTATTTCATCAACTGCTTATACATGTATTTACTTTACCACTATGAGACTCATGATATACATGTATATTCAATACGTTTTTGTTGATGATCATCGCCTGATGAACGTTTGTAACACGAAACACGTCGCAATGTAAGTTAATGAAACTAAAAACTGTGTGGCATTCTTTTTTTTTATATTTAATTTCTTTACGTTGAATTTTTAATAACTTAATAACTAAGAAAAATAATCTATGGGGAAATCAGTCCCACTAATTTCCTATATTGATTTTTTTCTCCCGTGAATTTACAAATGTGGAAATAATGCCTATAGGATTATTTTTCCCATGGAATTTTTGGTGGGAGTGAAAATCCCACCGAAAATCCCGTGGGTTTTTTACCTTGGAAAATAAATATCTCCGCAGGTATTAAAAGGAAAACCTTAATTTTAGTATATGTGTCATACTCGGTCATCGACTACCGAAAAACTATAAAAAAAAATATGTAAACTTTGCCATTTCTATATCCTGTAATGTATTTACTTTTCTCACACTTGGAAAGTTAGAAGTTAAGGTTAAATCTAACTGGACCTTAAGTTGATTTTTAGGGAGGTTGGTGGTCTTTTCCCAGATACAGTGTAATCAGGTCCTTTCCTATACCAGTAAAACTGGCCGTCACCATATAACTTAACATTTGCTGAGTGTTGTGTAAAATTCATCTAATTATCATTTAAAAAAATAATAATAATAAAACTTGTGTATTTTGTAAGGCTAACAGAAGATCACGTTTTTTTCAATACTTTATTCATATGCTGTATTTTGTCAAACCAATATACAAAAATGTAAAATATAAGAGTAATCAACAATCACATCGAGCAATACATATAAAATGAACAAGAATTGACCAGACACTACATAACATGATACTGCATTATTAAACTGACAGACCAATATCCCTATTTACCAAAATTATTAAAACTTTGAATGCATAATATCATTATTTGTTTGTTTGTTTGTTTATTGTTGTTTAACGTCCCACTCAAGAATCTTTCACTCATATAGAGACGTCAGTCCGAAGGACAGGAAACCGACCTGCCGCCGACTGGACTCGAACTCACGACCTTACGACCGAGAGTCCAGCGCGTTACTGACTTAACCAGGTCAGCTCCATAATCTCATCTTTTCATTTGGGGTATCTTGAGTAAGTTTTTATGAATTACGGGATAACTGGTATTTGGAAATGAAAACTTGGGTGTGTTATAGAAAATAAATGTATATATCTCGGCAATACACAAATTCAGATACTACTGACTGCTTGTAAAATGCTGAATCATTTATCTAATTGCGGTACAAATATGGTTTATTGGTATGTTTTCATAATTATATTTCAGTAAATCTACCAACAATGGGTGGTCATTCCTCTTTGACCTAATTACAATGTAAAGAAATATAAATAACACTGGTTTACCATTTGATCTGTTACTGGGATAATTGATTGTTTTGTTTGTTTCACCCGTCTGGGCCGTTTGCAATGATTTAATTGTTACTTTTAAATTAAAGTTTGAACATGGAATGAATGCAAAGACAATAACCGCACTTTATTCAGATAAACGTTTTTTTTTTTTTAATCTAGGGATAATTAACAGGTACAAACATGCCAAAACACTAAAGTTTGGATCAAAATCTCCATATAAATTATAATGCCTGGATATAAACAAGTATAATAGTCATGAAAATTTCAATCGACAAAGAAATGACAAGGGTAGATTTAGCAGATAGAGTAGTCATGGAAGACTCAAATTGAAAATGAATGAAATCTAGCAGGTATGATAGTCATGAGACGTTCAAATTGACAATGAAATGACAGGGGTGTATCTATCAGGTATAGAAGTCATGAGAAGTTTAAATTGACAATGAAATGGCAAGGGTAGATGTAGCAGGTATAGTAGTCATGAGGAATTAAAATTGACCATGAAAACAGAAATGGGTATTATTTTTAAAGTGGAAAATCGAATAAATGCAAACTAATAGCAACATGTACATGTACACACAATGCTTAATAATGATTGGCTAAATGAAAGTAACTGCTCAAGGTACCATCTAAAAATGTGGGTTTATACATTTTTTTATTAAATTTATCTATTAAATAAATTGAATATGAGCTTTATGTTTAACAGTTATTTTTCATTTATTTTACTGTTTTTTGATTGGCTTAATGAAAAATATCAGTATAAACTGTGATATCTTTTAATAAGTCAATCAAAATACAGTGCCAGGCCACTAATCAAAATTAATTAATCCCATCTATAATGTAATGATAATTTTCAATTCATTGTTTGATTATAAATTGATCACATTTGCTAACAAATGCCAATAAACGGTGATGCCGTGGTAAAAACGTTTGCACACATACTATAGACATGACGTATCAAGTGGGGATTTTCGTCTGAGCTAGGTGTTAGGTCATGAAGAAACTTATTTTGTCAAGGAATACTCTGATTCCAATAACAAGTACACTGAAGACGATACTATAAAGATGCTGTGGTTTCTAGTAGACAACATCCTTGTGATTTTTGCGGGAACAGTTTTCCAACAGATTGTCGGCATTCCAATGGGTAGCAATTGTGCACCTCTCTTGGCTGACATATTTTTGTGTTCATATGAAGCGGAATTTATACAGTCTCTGCTCTCCAAAGGAAACAAACAGTTAGCATCTCAGTTCAATTTTACTTATAGGTATGTCGACAATGTTCTGTCCATAAATAATTCAGAATTTCAGAATTACCTCGGCCAAATGTATCCTGTTGAGCTAGAGATCAATGAGACGACAGAGAGCTTCTTACGTAGATTTACTCCTGTCGTTGGAAAAGACGGTCAACTTCACACATCCCTCTATGACAAACGAGACGATTTCAATTTCCATATCACAAATTTCCCGTTTCTAAGTAGTAATATTCCATCTCCCCCTGCCTATGGGGTTTTCATTTCACAACTTATACGTTTTGCCAGGGCTGAGAGCTAAACGACTTGCCAATAAACTACTTACATAAGGTTACGTTGTTGAACGCTTGGAGTCGTCGTTTAAAAACGTTTAAGGTCGATACGGGGATCTTGTTAAACATTATGAAGTCCCCCTCTCAGATGTATTAGATAGTATTCTGGATCACGGCCACAGACAGTGACTCCATTTCACCAATCATGCTTTTCACCGAACTTGACCTCATCACCAAACTTGACCGTTTTACCGAATTTGACCCGCTCATCGAATTAGGTTTCTATGGAACATTTGCGACGGGTGTGGCATGCCAGCAGAAGACACTGACTCCTTCCGGACACCTGGTCATATCTCGTTTGGGATTCGTAATTGTTCTTCATGTTGTGACCATTTGCACATCTAATTCGTCGTGTTATAATTGACTTGAGTTTTGATTATTGATTGGTACTTCTTCATTTTAAAACATATGCAACACTAAATACATTTTCAGATGACTGGGATTAGAATATATATTCTCCTTTCTGTCGAGTGGACCAAATTGTACCAAATAGGTAAAATACTTGCCCAGAAATAAATGCTCAAAGCATTTTGTAAATATCGCATATATAAAAAATCTCAGATATCAAAGTATAAATCTTTAGGATGTCCAGGATAAAGATACAAATCTGGGGAAAATGGACAAACACGGACCTCTGGAAACCACGGACCTCAGTGAGTAGTTTACCTGTGTATATGAAATGTTCATATGGTGAACACGCTTTGGCATATCGGATCATTTGTGATGTGTGGGATATTACTACTTCAATATGGAAAATGTACGATGGGAAAGCCGAAATCGCTGCGTTTGTTGTATAGGATAGTTGCCAATTTCCCATCTGTGGCAATAGTAAGTAAAATGTCTACGTATGAAGCGTGTGTGATCGATTCTGTTGTATCTTTAATTTCTAGTTCTCTGGGATATATCGCATTGACATATGTATGAAAATTGTCATTATTAATTGACAAAACGTCGTCGATATATCTAAATGTTAAATTAAAGGACCCCGCCAACTTTTCTTCTTTTGATTCAACAGTTTCTGATTGAAGTCTGCTTCGTATGAATAAAGGAACAGGTCGGCCAATAAAGGGACATAATTGGTTCCCATAGGAATGCCGACAGTTTGTTGAAAGACCACGTCTCCGAACATTGAAATATATTGTCTATTAGAAATTCCAGCATTGCTTTTTTATATCAACTTCAGTGTATTTATGTGTAGAATCAGAGTGCTGTTGGACAAAATAAGTGTCATGATAACCAATCACTAGATATTTCAAGTTTTGGGTACCACCTTTAGTGAAAAAAAAACAGTTGTCAATGCTGCTAAAATACCTTTCTTTTAATTTTTTATGTGGAATTGTTGCGTAAAGAGTAGAATAGTCGTATGTTTTATTACTGTGAATTTGAAAATATTGTTTGCCATCAAATTTTCTAAAAGTTGTGTAGAATTTTTAAGTATCCACATCTAATTTACACCGTTTCTGGAATAAGCAACTTCATAGTATTGTTGAAGCTTCTCCTTAGCAGGTGTCAATATCTTTGTAAAGAGTAAAGATAAAGATTTGATAAAACATTTGCTGGATCCTACTACGTACCTCTGCTTATATGGGGTTTTATGAAGTGAAATCTGTTATGAAAATCCATAACACACAGATTTTATATATATATATATATATATATATATATATATATATATATATATATATATATATATATATATATATATATATATATATATTCTTATTCGCCAGCTCAACCCATTATTAAAATGATTATCAACACCACTCAACACCCATATCGTTAGTTTCTCTTACCATTTGATTTTATTATTATATATTTCTATATATTACAGAACATCGAGTATGAAAGACACATAATATCCTAGTGTATCACAGGTTCATGTACCTACACATACAAATACATCTTACATATCATTTCACACATGTGCAGCAACGCGAACAATGAATAGCAGTATGTGCATGTATTCATGGACTAAAACCATTTATGCTATACGAATTCTTATTATTAAATTAGTCCTAATGTAAGGCAAAATATTTTCGAGCATATTATTCTGGTGTCTCATTATATATTTTAATTGCGGAATATGAGCGTCAGACCTCCCATCCGCATGTGGTTGTATGCAATAGAAGCGTCATTACATTAAACAAAATCTCAATTCAGACTTGACTTGGATCCAACACTTGTCACAGTCACGTGTTTGCATGTTGCACGTTCTCTCACGGAATAGGTATGAACAGTCGTTATTTTACTAATGTAGTGTTGTACATGTAAACCATATCAATCTTATGTTTGCAGATGACCATCGAAGAAATTCATGGCGTTTAGTAACAAATTATCGTTCAGAACCAAAAGGAAAAATGTTTGTTTATGTGAGGTATGCACCCAATTAATGAATGACCCAAGAGTCCTTCCATGTGGGCATTCATTCTGTAAAGACTGTGTTGACAACTGGCATAGGACAAATAGTTATCAAGGCGGCAGTAACGCATCAAGTTGTCCTTACTGCAGACGAATATTTGTCTTAGACTTAAGAGGAGTAGATGGACTTCCAGCGAATTATCAACTTAAGGCTGCCATTGACCTATTTCAAATCACAGAAGCACGAAAAGAAGCCACGGGTTCCTGTAAAAAAGAAAACTTTACCTGTGAAAAGTGTAAAGCGACATTTGGAGAAATAAAAACTTGCGGAGAATGTGATAAAAATTTGTGCTTAGAATGTGCTAAAAAGCATAAATATAACCACTGTCTTCTAGAGCCCAACGAAATAGAAAATCCTAAATCAAAGAAAATATTTTGCCAACTCCACCCTTCCCAGAGACTTGAATTGTACTGTACAGATCATGATATTCCAATTTGCAACAGCTGTGGTCTAACACAACATAAGAATCATCATTTGACAAATATAAGTACAGCTGGAGAAGAAAGGAGGAAATATTTGGCTGAACTAGAAGATGATTGTAACAAGTCATTGCAGTGCTGTGATACTACAGATGCAGAATTACAGGGAAAAAGAACACAACTGAAAGCAAACTATGATAAAGCAACAAACGGAGTAGAAGATTTAATCAGGAATATAACATCAATTCTTCAGGAGAAAAAAAAATCAGGTCTACAGGAATTAAAGGGAAATTATGAAAGAATTGAAGATGAAATACAAACAGAATTAGATGATAATCGCAGAAGAAAAGAAAACTTGGAAAGCTTATGTGTACATGTGAAAAGACTTCGAACAGATGGAAGTGCTTTGGACATTCTTCAAGATACGTTTCATCAATCAAAATTGGCGGAAATTGAACATAATCAAAAATCAGATATGCTCAATTTCGATATTGATATCGAACTCGATACCTTTACCATTTTGAACCAATGTATCCATGACATAAAAAGACTGTTTCCAAACCCACAGTCATCGATATCTGCAAATCCTCGTCCTACTCTCACGTCGCCACGGAATACAATGCAAACTGAAGCAGACATCCTATATCAAAATTTCGATGATGAAGAAAATTGTGACTTGGAAGAATCTGCATTAAAACCCCCGTGCACAGATAAATGGGAAAAACCGTTATCATTTTTCAATTACAAGCCTTCTCGTCCTCCCCTACCGCCACGAAATGAAATACAATGCATACCAAAGCGAAGAGATTCATTGCAGTCACCAAGATGTAGAGATATACTTAATCAAGGTGTTGTTCAGCTAGGAACTGAAGCAGACAATATGGAAAAATATCATGATCCATTTCAAGCACCAACATGTATCTACTGCAGAACGCGCCGTCGTGCTCCACCGCCAATTCCTCTAGGAACTGAAGCAAAAGATATCAGTGAGGGAGCTGGTAAACATAATGTCAACACAGATGAAGAAATCTATAAGGAAAAAGACAATTCTGAATTAGACGGTACTGTATTGAAATACACGTGTACAGATGATCAAGATTCAGAAGAATATAATGATACTTTTCAAGCACCAACGCCTCACAACTGCAGACCTCGCCGTCGTCCTCCAATGCCATTTCCTCTAAGAACTGAAACAGAAGATATCAGTGAGGGAGCTGGCAAACATAATGTCAACATAGATGGAGAAATCTATGAGGAAGAAGATAATTCTGGTATGGAAGAATATAATGATACATTTCAAGTAACAACATCTATCAATTGCCATCGTCCTCTTCCGCCACTTCCTCCAGGATCTGAAACAGAAGATATCAGTGAGGGAGCTGGCAAACAGACCCCGGATACAAATGATCAATGCACAGAATTATATAACGAAATACTTGAGTATGAAGCATCACCAAGCGAACCAAAAGTTATTAACTGCAGAAAAAAGTTGATGTTTAATGCAGAGGTGGATGTAACAGGTAAGTCAGTTATAATTTTTTTCATTCGAGCAATATTGGTTTGTTATGAAGAATATTTTAAGACTATTGCTTTACTTTGTTTGATAAATCTCAACAATTGTGATCGACAGCTTGTTTTCAGTTTCGTGACATAATTCTATTTATGCTTTAATATACATGTTAATTTACTACTTCAAGTCGTCGATAAGTTGCGATATAAAACTGTATTTATTTTGATATTCATGTACACACACACACACACACACACACACACACACACACACACATATATATTGTGGTGTGCAATTTTCATTATTTTTCTAATTCTAAGGTATTGCAGTGTCAGACGAGGGTGAAATATTCGTAGCCAGTAACACCGAATCATCTTTGCCAGTTTTCAACAGTGACGGAAAGCTTCTTAGTGTAATAAAATCGAAAGCCATCAAGAATCCATTTGACCTTACAATAGCACGTAATGCACACGATGAAGAATACAGGAAAGTGGTATTCCTTACGGACCATGGTATGGTTCCTGAACTATTGGTATAAATATTATCAAGAAAATGAAGAAACATTGATCAAACAAAAGTGATTGTTGTAGTTTAACTTCCCGTCAAAAAGTTTTCACTTATATGAAGATGTCGCCTCTTTTAGGTGAAGTGCCACAGTGTTTGACCTGTCTTATGGAAAGATGCCATTGTAATAATTCTTAAACCTCCTTCTTGAGCCTAATAATACCACCATTTAATGAACTTTATTGACTATATATTCTAAAATGTCTTTCTGACACTCTTATTTCTAAATATTTAAAGATTTGTTTTTCAACTATTGTAGGGGAAACGACGTTTGGTATCAAAATGATCAGAAAACAAAAGAAAAATTACAAGGTAGCGGATTTCAACAGAGACGTCAAAACACCACAGGGCATCACTTCGTTAGAGAACCAACTGATTGTCTGTGATGCAAAACCAAAACTTATAAAAATATTTGATATAACAACTCGCTGTTCTTTTAAAATAATAAATGGAAATCAAGGGGAACTATTATTTGATACCCCTTGGTATATTAGTACCAATCCGATTTTTGATGAAGAACATGTGTACACAAATACAGAGCTTGTTATAACCGATAGTAGTACGAAAAGCGTACATGTTTTAAGTTACAATGGGAAATTGAAACGTATATATGACAAGTCAACATTTTCGGATTCATTTTACCCTACCAAGAAGTCTCTGGATCACGTCTCTGGCACACTCTACATTGCTGATCAAGGAAACAGGGAAATATTCGTCGTACGACGCGACGATATCATAAAGCTGGGCTATAGTACATTCCGTAAGAAACCTATAGCGATGGACTTCGACAAAAACCAAAACCTGTGGGTTGCGTCACGAAAGGGATCGTTTGTGAGATTTCAGTTGCCATGACGAAAAACGACTGATCGTTATTATAAGATATGCTGACATTAACTGAACGTCCAAGTTTAAATTCTCTATGCCAACTGCCGACTTCATTTTCTGTAAATATATGTGGAATTGTCAATACAAAAATGAATAAATCGTAACAAACATTTTTCAAAAGAAATAATTTTCCAGACAAATGATTAAATTGCTTCATAGTTATATGAGACGCAAAACCATATAAAAATAAGCTATTTAACTATTTGAACTCTATTCTCAGTTTGCATACCACATATTCTACACTTAATTCATAGTTATATTTTTATTAAGATATCCTAACTGCTATGGCATTGTTTGGAAATAGGAACTAAATTATTTAAATAGGCATTAGCTCTGTTTACCAACAAAAATATTTTCTACTTATACTTGATGTACCATTACACATAAGAGCTATACACAGATAAAAAATCTTATATTCTTCTATATTCTGTGACAAAAGCACAGATCAAGTTACTATATAATAATAAGGTTGAATTTATCAACTGCAAGTGTATAACTTACCAAAGTTGGTTTCACAAGCAATTTTCACAAAAAATGTAAAGGACGTAAGAATTTGTATGCCTGTATATATATCTTTTTGTTGCATATTAATCTAATTGGTAAAAATCGAAAGACAATTTTGAGAAAAAAACCGTTAATCAACCTTTAATATTTGATGTTTTTGATATCTGTTAAAATACATATATTATCTATTACATCTACATGTGCAAATTTAATGAATAATAAGGATCAAATTCTAGGTCTACATTCATGTAGCATAGATAATTAAACGTCTGTCTATGCAAACGTATGCAATAATTATGGATTAAAATTATTAGTTTCTTACATTTGACAAATACATGTACATAGATATTGTTAGGTGTTATTGTCAGATGTTAATGTTTCTGTATAATGACAATCGTTTTTTTCAGCCAGACAACCTTGTTGTAAACTCGTGTGTATTTACGTTTTATGTTATTTAATATATATTCAAATGTGTTTGTAAGTTTGTTGACGTTAGTTACGATAGAGGGTATCAAACGGGAAAAAAGGTAATTGTTTATTGGTTGCCTAATGCACGTTGCAAATAGTCATACGTGAATAGTTTTTGACCGATAGTAAATTTGTATTGTAAAGTAATTCTAAGGCTCGGTCGGGAACTGTTCACACGAATTTTCTGTCTTCCCTCCCACCCCATGCAAAAGATTTGAATTCAGTCTAATCTACTAATTTGCCTTGGTAGTTTATGTTTTTATTTGTTAGATGAATATGTTGATGACGGCGTAGATGAAGATGAAAACGATGGTCGCAATATATATATATATATATATATATATATATATATATATATATATATATATATATATATATATATATATATATATATATATATATGATGAAATGAACCGATCTATATGAGTTTCTTTGTTTACTGTGATTAATTATGTAATATTTCTGAATAAATCCGATCGCTTCGCTTCCTATCTAATAATTGCGTTGTTTGTTTTATAAATGATTTATGTTCTTTTGAGTAAAACAAAATAAGAACATGAATGAAGTATTTGGCAAGGGCCTTAATTGATTCGCTCAATATATAAGAAAGTAGAAAATCAGGTATACTCTTGGCAGAGACATACAGAGATAGAATGGTCTAGTTGTAGAACGTTCCACTCGCAAGTGGATTGCCCCTGATGTGTTTAGTGTTTAGAATAATGTCAAACTGATGTTTTGTATCTTATGAAAGAGATTTGCTACTGATTGCAAAACTAATTGTCTCCATTCTTTGCAGTTTTGTCATAATATTTTGTACTCAGATCAAGTGACTTCACCAGAGAGTCGGTTAAAGTCGCTTCCTGTTTCAAAATATTAACATTGATAACATTCGATGATATCTCGTTTCAATTTCTATGCAGACACCTTTCTTGTAAAAATGAGAGAGAGAGAGAGAGAGAGAGAGAGAGACAGAGACAGAGACAGAGACAGAGAAAAGACAAAGAGAGAGAAAAGACAAAGAGAGGGAGTGACAGACAGACAGAGAAACAGAGACAGAGAGAGAGAGAGAGAGGGGGGGAAGATAGAGATAGAGGGAGGGAGAATATATTGTTTCACACGATATATATTTTTTATACAGATCTGTCACCTTTTATACAGATCTGTCACCACTATGTGATGGTTTCGAACATACATATTGTTTTAGATGTATGCTAACAAATTGACAGTTGTCAGCATACATACATACATATACAGCTGGAGCCGGCCTGGCTCAGTCGGTTGCGCTCGACTCTGGATCGTGAGGTCGTAAGTTCGAGTCCCGCCGGCGACAGGTTGGTTTCCTGTCTTTCGGATGAGACAGTAAAAACTGGAGGTCCCATGTCACAGTAGGTGTCGGCACGTTAAAGAACCCGCACTGCTCAATGGCCGTAAGAGCCGAGCATAGGCCAAAATTTAAAGCCCTTCACCGGCATTTGGTGACGTCTCCATATGAGTGAAATATTCTTGAATTGGACGTTAAACAACAATAAACAAACAAACAAAAAATAATGAGATTATGCATTCAAAGTTTTAATAATTTTGGTAAATTTGGTCTGTCAGTTTAATAATGTAGTATAATGTTATGTAGTGTCTGGTCAATTCTTGTTCATTTTATATGTATTGCTCGATGTGATTGTTGATTACTCTTATATTTTATATATAGCTGTATTCATTTTTAGATATGTGAACACATTGACAGTTTCGTGTAATCATTCCCTATCTAGTTATATGTGAAGGCAATGAAGGTTTCGAATACACATACTCTATTACAGCTTTATTTCAACACAATCAGAGTTTCCAATAAACATTCTCTTTTTAACATTATGAGAAAAAATTTAGAGTTTCGAATAAACATACCCTATTCAACTATACGTGAAAACAATCATAGTTTCGAACATAGATACTAACATGTGAACACAATGAAATTTTCAAATAAACATACTCTATTTATAGATGTCTGTGAACACGACGATAGTTATGAAGTAAAAATGAAGAATTACCAATCGATAATCAAAACTGAAGTCCATTAGAACACGATGGGTTAGATGTGAATATTTTCGTATACTACTTAATACATTTTTTTTTTCTAATTTTCTTGGCAAAGAGACATGCATCGTAGCTATTTAATGGATGCGCACTTGTACTACGAGATACGATGCGATTAGAAATGACGTCGATAAGTAAATTCGAAATCAATGGGAAGCGAACAAGAGTCCCTGTAAGAAATTTCAAATATAATACATCAAATACCAAATCTTTCTATAAAATGGAGGCAAAAACCTTAATGGACCATGCCAAGTTATAATTGGCCTGGTGATTATAAACAAAATATTGACACTAAACTATTTAAGACACTCACAGTAATTGGTTGTCATGTTGCCATAATTTATTTTCGCTGTATACTTTTAGTTAATTCATGTTTTTTTTTCCAATAACTCTGTCATCCAATTCTAACAAAACTTGATTCACAAACACCTGAGGCTTTGTTAGAAATTCTATTGTAATATATTTATTATTTCGGGAGAAATACGTTTTCGTTGTGAAAGTAATGTCATTTCTATTTATTACAAAGACAATGGATGGATTTGTGACGTAATACATAAACACCATGATAAAACCATCGATACTTATGTAATTTATGGATGTCGAAAATATTATCAAAATTAGGCCCAGACTCCTGGGGTTAAATGTGCCATTTTTCATTTATTTTGGAAGTCTACCAAATTAAGAGGACAAAATTTAAATTTTAATTATGGATTTAAGAGGTCCGTGTTTGTCCAAATTTCACCAGATTTGTATTTTATCTCTAAAATATCCTGAATATTAATACTTTGGAATCTGTAACGTTATGTTTATACCTTTTGTCTTTTCGCCACCATAACAATACATACATATAGGGAAATTCATATAACCAGACGAGGTAGTCTTGTGAACCATTTCTTGACCTGGACGAGTTCAAATATTAGGTAATAAAGCATAACATTAAAATTACATTGACTGCTAGAGTAATCGTTCCTACTTGTCACCATACATAAGAAAGTATCCATTGTGGAATCAAATGTTTTTCCAGTGCAGCTTTTCATATCAGAAAAGTGAGTAGAATCATCCGTATGATAATTTGTAGATTACTGCGCCACGCCATCTTATGTGAATCGGACGATTATTATATGCATGCAAGCAGATCTATTTTCTTTCAAACTTTGTACAAACAATCAAAAATATTTTCTACATTGCAGATCATAACTTATACGTATAATGTATGTAGAATCCCAGGACGTATATGCCATGCAAATTTTGTAGAAGTATGACATATAAAAGCATTCCTAAACGAATCTCTTTACATGGCGGCCTAGGACGATAGCATAAACTCCCCTCATATCTATTGAGGTGAACCTAAATGCGTGAGAAACAGCATTTGTTAATTAGACTCAGTTTTTAGAAAGATAATTAATTAATTACTAGGGCCTCCGTGGCCGAGTGGTTAGAGCATTGCGCTTTAAATCACACGGCCTCTCATCTCTGGTTCGAATCCCGCTAGGGTCATTTCGAATTAAGTGGGAAAGTTTGCCAGTTTTCTTGCGGAAGGTCGGTGGTCTTTACCCGGGTAACCGGGGTTTCTCTTCCACCAATAAAAACTGGACGCCATCATATGACTGAAAAATTGTTGAGTATGGCGTAAAATAAAAAATCAAATCAAATCAAAATTAATTACTAGTATTACAGGTTTTTACTTCTACTCTCTTCATATTATACATTTAAGATGGATATTTGGTCGTAAACTTCAAAATTTGATTGAACAAATTTCCAATAAAAAGCTAGTTGTCTTCAGTTGATAATTACCTTGGCACTGTCTTCAAGTGATAATTACCTTGGCACTGTCTTCAAGTGATAATTACCTTGGCACTGTCTTCAAGTAATTGGCACATTGTTACTTAACTCTTTTGAAGATCATTCTGTGGTTCATCTCGAATATGTTTTACTATTCCTAAAATCACAAGGTCAGATTCTCGACCAACCAAAAATATTCATTTCTGATTTGATATATTTTTAGCCATAAAGTATCAAAAACAACACTTAATTTAATATTAAATTTGAATCAAGTGTTGTTTTTGATACTGAAATAGGTCAAAACTATATACACTTCTTGTCTAAATAAAAATCAATATAAGATATGTTTTATAAATTCATTAAACTGAAGTTGATGTCAGCAGATAACATGATAACAATCAATCTTTGTTTGTCATGGCAACTGAAATCTCACAAACGATCCCTTTCGTGATGCAACCCACAGGTTTTGGTTTTTGTCGAAGTCCATCGCTATAGGTTTCTTACGGAATGTACTATAGCCCAGCTTTGTGATATTGCCGTGTCGTACGACGAATATTTCCCTGTTTCCTTGATCAGCAATGTAGAGTGTGCCAGAGACGTGATCCAGAGACGTCCTGGTAGGGTAAAATGAATCCGGAAATGTTGACTTGTCATATATCCGTTTCAAATTCCCATTGTAACTTAAAACAAGTACGCTTTTTGAACGACTATCGGTTAAAATAAGCTCTGTATTTGTGTACACATGTTTCTTCGGATTGGTACTAATATACCATGGGGTATTAAATAGTTCCCCCTGATTTCCACTTATTATTCTAATACAACGACGATCTGTTATGTCAAATATCTTTATAAGTTTTGGTTCTGCATCACAGACGATCAACTGATTCCTCAACGAGGCGATGCCCTGTGGTGTTCTCACATCTGTGTTGAAATTCTCTACGTTGTACTTTTTCATTCGTTTTCTGATCATTTTGATACCAAACGTCGTTTTTCCTAAAATTACAAAGAATAAGACTTTTAAAATTAGAAAGAAATTCTAGAATAGTGAAAAGTTAAACAATGTATTAAATGGTACTATTTTCGAGGAATTTGAAAATGATGGATAGCGTGATAAATATGATCCGGAATATTTAAACATTCAGTTGCTATGTGTTTGTGGTGGTTTAGTGGTGAATTGCACCTTGTTAATTTCGAAATAACTAGTCACATTTGAGACTTTAAAAAGAAATAATGACGGTTCCGTCGCCAAGGGCTCGGCATAAAGTGAAAGTCAAGGGTATTTAGGATGGGAACACATACTAATGAGTTAAATCTAATTCTTCTCCATTTAAACTATTTTTTTCTTCAGTTAATCGTAGCTTTTCTTGTAAACCCACACCATTTGAAGAAAAACTAGATTTAATTATGAAAACATGGTTTAACAACGCCAAACTCATTTTAATATTCGTTAATGTAAATGCGGCGTAGTTAAATCTACTTTTTTCTACTCTACATTTTGTCTCTAGAAAACTAGGTTTAAATCATTCTTGTGATTTTTAAACACTTAAACCTAGTTTTTATACGTCCGAGACGAGTCGAATTTCAAGGCTGTGGTATACAAATGTAGGTCATCGTTACTATTTTTAGAAATGTTATATGTAACTTTACGCCAACATTTAGATTGTATGGAGCCTTTCCATCAAGCATGTTTTTATACAATTGTTCCTTCCTAATAATTCTCGAGACAAGTTGAACTTCAAGGTCGTGGTTTATGAATGCTGCTATTTTTAGAAATTTGTACCTTATCTTGTCGACGCTTTCTGAGTAATCTAATGAATTATTTGTTGTAAAAAATACTTCATCTAATTTTTCCAGGTAACATGTTATCAAGGCAAATCAATTTTTCAACGCCATTGCCTGTGAATGTAGGGTAACATTACTATTTTTATAAATTTTACATACCTGCGCTCTGTAGATTTTCGAATCAAGACACATTGCATTATATATCTGCATGTATACTCTTATACAGGTCTACCAAGGTAAATCGGCGCATGTTTATAAACGCAACGATTCTCAATCTGATCATAACACTGGTGACAAGCTACTTCAGATTTAGTAATGCATGCTGTCCGTGCAAGGCAATATGCTTTTCCTGTACAACCTATTTTTGGAAAGTAGTCCGTATTGGTTTGGGTTCTGGCTGATCCAGGATATGTCAGTTTTCCTTGGTAGATCTAAACCTGTATATTATACAAGGTTATACTCAAGCTCTAATCTCAACGCAACTAATACTCCTCTTTTGCATCCTTAGTGTTAATTGCTTCCTTCAAATAAACTGTGCATCGCTTTATATCGCAGACCTGTTATGTACCGTTTGTGGTTCTCTTGTTCTTGTTAAATCTAGTTTTTCATCAGTTAATGTGAGTTACTGAGAGAAACCATGTTTAAATTATAAATCTAAGATGAATCAACAAACGCTATAATCAACTTTTCGTGCGATTTTCGATATCCTGCAGCCAATAATTTGTCAGTAAGTAGATTGTTTCTGTATATGAAATGTTCATATGTTGGATATATATATTAGCATACCGGATCACTGGTGTGATATAAACAACATATGTAGGTGATTGGGGAATATTACTACATAAATTTACGATGGGAAAAATAAAATAGTTGCACTTGTGTATAGCCTGGTTATCAATTTCTTATCTGTGTCTATAGTAAGTACAATGTCCAAATAGGAAGCGTGTGTTCCTTGTTCTCCTGTCTCCTTAATTTCTAATTTGTTGGGATATATCGCATTGACAAATATATGAAAACTGTCATTATATCTAATATTTCTAGATGTCAAGTTAAAGGCTACCACTAGGATTTCTTTTTTTTTATTCAGAAGCTTTTGAGTGAAATTTGCTTCATTTCAATAACAACACAGGTCAAGCAATAAAGGGGTCCAATTGGTCCCCATGAGAATGCCGACAGTTTGCTGGAAGATAAGGTATCCAAACATTACAAATATATTATCTACATGTATTTAAAATCCCAGCATCTTTTTCATCAACTACAATGTATTTATGTATACAATCATGATTTTGGACGAAATAATTTTCATTATAACCAATGACTAAATATTTATATTACCCTAACCTTTAGTGAAAAAAAAAGTTGCCGATGATGCCAAAAAGTCGTTCCTTTAATTTTTAATTTGGAATAATTGTGTAAAGAGTAGAAAAGTCGCAATAAAAAGCACCTGTACATTATTGCCGAAGTAGTTTCTCCTTAACGACTGTCAGTATCTTGGTAAACAGTAAAGATAAAAGGTTGCTAGATATTTGCTGGACCCTGCTATACCTGTGTTTATATGAGATTTTGAAATTTAGGTATCCAATGTAAATCGGTATCAGTTGTAGATACATCAAATGGCTGTAATACTGACACATGATTTTGAAAGATTTCGTCCTTTGTAAGTGAACTGCATGTCTGTGTATGGTTACCGGGATTCGTATTAAACCTCTAGTTCTTCTAATAAACAATTATAATCACATGTCTTACAAATAGAAAAAAATAGGTTTACTAATTGTGAAAATCTAGGTTTAACTCATTAATGTGATTTTGGCGTACCATACATAGAGTACATGTTAGGAGTCAAAAGAATCACTCATTAACGAGACTCATTAATGTGACATTTCACCTTTCTTTGGCGACGTCTTCATATCGGTGAAAATTCTTGACGGGGCATTAAACCACAAATTCACTATCTATTAATCAATTTCTCATCAATTTTGTAATAATATTTTATACAATATATATCAAGTAACCATACCGTCATCTGTGAGGAATACCGCTGTCTTGTGTTTTCCATCACGTGCAATTGTAATGTCAAATGGATTCTTGATGGAATCTGATTTTATTTCACTGAGACGCATTCCGTTACTGTTGAAAACTGGCACAGTTGATTGGTTGGAACAGACAACGAATATTTTACCACCGTCTGATATTGCGATACCTTCCAATTAAAAATCAAAATTTAAAATTATATACATGAAATTACACGAATGACCAAAGACAATAGAATGTGATATATACATGTTCATGAGGAATATTCAGTGGATGCATATAATTAATCGAAATTTTAAAGATTTAAACAACTACAGACATGATTAGCACAATTAGTTGAATGATAAAGAAAGAGATTTACATAGTTACCTGTTACATCCAACTCTTCTTGAAACATCAACGTTTTTTTGCAATTAATGATTTTTGGTTCACTACGTGTCGACTCTTCCTGGAGTGTGTCATCATATGCTTCCGTTGCTTGGCCTGTATACGGGCATTTCAGCTCAGTTTCGTTCAATTTACAATCTCCATCATCTACACAGTCATTGAATGTTTCAAATCCCTCACTGGTGTTTTCTGCTTCAGCTCCTAGCGCGTCAGTATTTTCATTTAATATATCTGAATCGTTATTTTGCTGAGATAGGTTTCTGCGATTAGAAATACTTTGTATCATATTTCTTGGCGGTATGGGGGGAGGAAGAGAATTGCCAATGAAGGATGATGGGGCATGAAATATGTTATTATATTCCATGTTTTGATTGTCTGCAGATGAATATTTCAATGTCGTTTCCTCGACAGGTAGTTCATACATATTTTCTTTTGATTCATGGATGTAGTGACCTGTGTTAGCTGCTTCAGTTTGCATATATTTTTCGATACCGTGTTCATCCATACACGGGTATTTCAATGCAGATTCGTCCCGTTCTGAATTTTCTTCATTCCAATCAATGTCTGATCCAGTAACGTCTTGATCTATGATCTCTGATTTATTTTGCTTTGTATTTCGTGGCGGCAGGGGAGGAGAACAGCAATTTGAATATATAGGCGATTCAGGGTTTAGAAACAATCTTTTTATGTCACGCATAAATTGGTCCAAAAGAGTAGATATATCGAGTTTGATTTCAATATTAAAATCCAACATTTCTGATCTCTCATAACTATTTTCAATTTCCAACAATTTAGGTTCATAAGAAGTATATTCAACAATGTCCAAATCACTTCCATGTGCCCGTAGATTCTTGACAAGCTCACGTAAGCTCTGCAGGTTTTCTTTTCGTCGACAGTTATTATTTGTCTCTGATTTTATTTCCTCTTCGATGCTTTCATAATTTTCTTTTAATTCCACTAGCTTTGTCTTTGTTTTTTCTCGAAGGATTGACGTTACTTTAGTTATGAAATTTTCAGCTTTGTCTCTTGCTTTATCGTAATTTTCTTTCAGTAATGTTCTTTTCTCTTGTAATTCTGCATGTTTAGTACCACAGTTTTGCGACGATTCGATACAATAGTCTTCCAGTTGAGCAAAAACTTGTCTGCATTCTTGTCCTATCGTACTTATATTTGTCAGATGATGATTCCTATGTTCAGTTAGACCACAACTGTTACAGATAGGAATACCATGATCTGAACAGTACAATTCAAGTTTCTGGGAAGGGTGGATTTTGCAAAACTCTCTCCTTGATTTAAGACTTTTGATTTCGTGTGGTTCTAGAAGAAGGTTATTAGATTTATGTTTTTCAGAACATTTTAAACACAAATTTTGATCACATTCTACACAAAGTTTTATTTCTCCAGCTGTTGTGCTACAATTTCCACAAGTATATGATTCATTTTTCGGGATATCAGTGCGTGATGCTTCGGCTTGGAACAGATCAATGGCATTCTTCAGTTGAAAATTTTTTGGAAGTCCATCTGCTCCTCTGAGGTCTAAGACAAATGGTCGTTTGCAAAAAGGACAACTTGAAGCATTATCACCGTCAGGATGCTTGTTTGTTCTATGCCAGGCGTCGATGCAGGCTTTACAGGATGAATGCCCACATGGAAGGACTCTTGGATCATCCATTAACTGAGTGCATATGTCGCATAAAGAAACATTTTTCTGTTTGGTTTTGAACGATTTGTCCCTGTCACTGAATGCCATGATTTTCTTTGAAGGTCATCTGCAAAGATAAGTTTGATGAAGTCTAATTGACAGAAACGATCGTCTTGAGCATTATAACTTTGGTAGTATGTTTATAATATTTGATATGGTTTACATGTACAGCACTACATTAGTAAAATGACTACATATCTAAAACGACTGTAGATACTTATTCTGTGAGAGAATGTGCAACATGCAAACACGTGAACGGAAGTGCTGGATCCCAGTTGTCTCTGAACTGGGATTTTTTTTATGTAAAGACCCTTCTACGGTATACAACCACATGCAGATGGGGTCTGATGTTCAAATTCTGCCATTCTGATATCAAAATAGTATGCTTAAAATATGTTGCCTTACGTTTGGATTGATTTAATATTAATTAATGGTTTTCAGTCCATGAATACAGTAGAGCCTGCTTTAGCGACCACATGTGTATAAAGACCACCTAGTCACATAGACCGTTTTCACTGTCCCCAATAACTCCATGTATCTTCAAAACATCCTCTATACAAAGACCACCTCCCTATAAAGACCAGTTTTGATAGGAGGTCACGTATGTGTGAAGGGATATGTGAGGTGTATTTGTCTCTCTATATGGAGTTGTGATACTCTTGTATATTATATGTAATTCAAACATGATGTTATGTATATCTAATAATAAAATACAGTGGTAAGAGGTACTGTTAAATGTTGTTGATAAATGTTTTATGTGTGTGTGTGTGTGTGTGTGTGTGTGTGAAGTTGACAAAGCAATCGCCAATCGACATTCATTATTATATAACGATTGAATGAGAACAGAATGTATGAAACGAGCCAATTACGGGAGGGGGCTCCGTGGCCGAGTGGATAGAGCATTGTGCTTTAAATCACAAGGCCTCTCACCTCTGGTTCGTATCCTACTAGGGTCAAGTTTGCCAGTTTTCTTGCGGAAGGTTGGTGGTCTTTACCCGGGTAACCTGGGTTTCTCCTCCACCAATAAAAAACTGGACGCCATCATATGACTGAAAAATTGTTGAGTATGGGGTAAAACAAAAAATCAAAATCAAACGAGCCAATTAGAAAGTAGATGATAAGATAGTCATGTTATAATATACAATTTTGGCCTTCTGTGGGGGTACATATCCCGAATTGTATCCCTGGGAAGGTCATTGTCCCGAAGTGAAAACCCGAGGGAAATAACCCTTCCCAGGGAGACAAGTTTGGATGTATCCCGACACAAAGGTCCATGAATGTTTTATTATACCGAAATAAACAATGCAAAACCAAATTTGAACGAGAATATTTAATATATTCAAGCACAACATTTTATCAGCTTAATGAGTCATAGGAGGTCAAACCTATGGAGAGGGCGAAAGCATTCACCAGCAGTTTTACATATTGAATATTTTTTATTACGTAAATGGCCCGGTCATTCACTCGTTGTTTTAAATAAAATATTAAGTGGCTGAATGTTTCCCTTGAAGTTAAAATTGTTCGATTTACATGCACGTGAGATTTGCCGGCATGGGGTTATTTTCCTGCCATTATCCCTTGTTACCAATGTCAGCGAATGAATTATACCACGGTCACGTGATTAACTTGGGGTTATTTCTACCGGAGGTGGAGTTTCGGTGACAAAAAAATCCTTATTATCTTTTGTCATGTGACTGTTTTTAATCCAATCGGGAATAATTTAACAAACATGAGATATAATTTTATACAATGATTAGTTTTATCAACCCAATAAAGTGATATATCCCCGTGGTCAAAGGTTGATAACTCCATATATTAACCGAAAAAGAGGTCGTTAATTATCTTATTACACGGCATTTATTTAATCAGTTCGAAACCAATGTGTAAATCTCGAAAATGTCAGTAGATCTACGATGTGGAAATCTACCACATATTATGATCTTATTCGGGATGAACAACTAAAATACGTTTTAAGAGGCTAAATGTGTGGTATTTTTAGATTCCTACTCATTCAGTAATGTTTGGACACCATCATCGTCAATCGTGGCGATACGAAAACGTTTGTTTACACTCTCGTCGTCTGTCATTTGAACACGCTAAATGTAGCTAGTCAACATTGATGATTGGCTACACAATGTACGCCAAACTTTTTCGTTGTAACTGTCTACACAACTACCTTGCCTTGGCTCAAAACTTTTACGTTGTAATGGGCTACACAACTGCCTTGCCTTGGATCAAAACAATGATAAAACTAAACAGCATTATCTATGTCTCATTCTACATCAACAGACAAAACATGTATAACAAAATTACAAACATAAAATTTTATTTAGTAAATGATCAAAACTACATAGAAACGTATTTGTCACTAGCTGCCCAAATATAATATAATATAATATAATAATGCATTTCGCCAATGCTAATACTGCGCCATCTCTGATGTACCCTGCCGAGGTAGATCTAATCCAACAATGCACTACGCCGAGGCGACTTCACTTCACAGAGGTAATACTCGATTTAACACAGCCAGCAAATGTTCTGCGCAATGCACACAGAGCCGATGCAATACAACTACGCCTGGCGCACGAGTACCTACTGAGCAAACCCCAGGATCACAACGCACTTGTAAATGTTACCAAAAGTTATGCTATAGTTATGTCCTTACGGAGGATAAGATTGTTTTTTTTTGTTTTTTTTTTAAACATTTACTGTAAAATTGAACATATATTTACTGTACAAGAGATTCACGTGTCACTTCATTTCTGTAATGTAATGGCTGTAGTTTTCGAGTGTCCCTTCGTATTGAAATATTATAAATAACAGATACCAAAATATTAATATTCATGATAAAATAAAAATATGTTGCTGCAATATGTACGTAAAAGACTAATGTCCACTTACCTGATACTTTTTAAAGATAGGAAATGGTGTTTAAAAACTAGGAAGTTGTTTAGCTGTCTAATACATAATGCGATAGGTAAACATCCACCATCACTGTGTATAAGACGGATAAAATAAATTACTGTGTGTGTTAAACTTTTTTTAAAAACACGTAAGATAAACCAGGTATAAATAGCTGTTTAAATAGTTTATTCCGGATTTCTATCTATTGTTATTATATTTAGATGATAAATATTCCTTTTGGATTTTCCATTTTAGCTGTTTTAAGAATTCAAAGAATAACGTGATTTCCAAATATAGGAGCTCTGATCAGTTTTGAAGGTATATCGACATGGAGTGGGGACGTATTCTAACTACAGCACTTGCGATGTATTTGGCTATGACTTATAAAGGTAAATATAACATTTTAATGTTTTGCTTTCACGCACACAGCCAAGCACAGAAGACACACATACAAAACAAACAGAGAGAGAGAGAGAGAGAGAGAGAGAGAGAGAGAGAGAGAGAGAGAGAGAGAGAGAGAGAGTCATTCAGAAATTGCTTAATCAAAAGCAGTAAAAGCTAGAGGTTACCCTTATTTTGACATTTAGGTATACAAATGTTCATATATATGTCAATGCGATATATACAAACGATTTAGAAATTAAAGATACATATAATCAAGCACACGCCCTTCCTACATAGACATTTTACTTACTATAGACACAAGTATCTTACAAGTAATATCCCACAATCTGCATATGTGGTTTATATTTTACAAATAACCCGATATGCCAAACCTTGTTAAACATATGGACATTTCATGTACAGAGGTCAACTTCTCACTGACAAATTATTGACAAAGGGATATCGAAAACCGCGTTTGATGTAAACGTTCCGCAAATTCTATGGTGGGTATAATAGACTTGTCTGTATCAATTGTGACCAGCATTCGTTCATCACTTATTTCGTCCATCACTTATTTCATTTGGATAAGACAGTGGAATCACGTCAGGTGTGACCGATGAACATGCCTCCATGGCACCTGATCCCACCTCTTGATTTCCAGAAGTCTGAGTTTGTCGAATTTTTGCCATATATTCACACACACACACACACACACACACACACACACACACACACACACACACACACACACACATATATATATATTAAATAATTTCTCCTGTTTTCATTATTTACTTAAAAGTCATCACTTGTGGCCAAGTTGACATCGTTATTGCTGTACAGAATGGAAATATATACAGAGTCGATATCATTAAAGCTAAAGACGGTTACCAAGTATTTGGAGTTGATGAGACCGTGACAACCAGCAATATCACTGAAATTTACTACGACCAGTTCTCTGAAAAGTTTTACATCGTGGATATCCATACTAGGACAATCAAAGACCTGAAATATTCTGGAAACCTAAGCAGAGAACCAACTAAGATGACATCCGTTCTGATAAAATTTTCTGTAGGTCCAAGTCAGGTATGTGCAGCATATTAATCTAATATATGTTGTTTCTTATTTCGATACCAGCTGATAACCTTATACTAAAGTAATATTTCGCACAGACAACACTATTTAAATTTTAAAATCTCCAAAAGCTAAGATAATCATCGTTTACTATGGTTACTCTTAGACGGATTTGGCTATACATCTTGATTTATTATTTGGCCTTGTATGATACCACTGTCTCTTTCGAAAATATACACGTATTTTGAACTGGAGCTCAACTGATGGCGTCTACTCGACGGTATCGATCGTCTGGAATGCTATGACTTTGGTATTATGTTTATAATATTTCAAAGGTTTCTTATGATGATTCTAATATAAATATATGTCTGTAGCACCTGTTGTGATTCAATTTCGACTCGCTGTGTTTGTAAATATGTGCCAAATTACCTATGTATACCCATACACTTTTTAATTCCCTTTAATTTGGGAAATCACGAAAACACATGGACACTTACTTGCGTGTGTGTGACAATATCAAGAATGAAAACAAGCGTTGAATACAGTATGTAGGACATTTGTAAATACAGTCAAACCTGCGATTACAGACACCTGTGTTTAGCAGCCACTTGTCTTCAACATCCAGTTTGTATTTACCAATCAATTTCACTATATAAACATACCTAAACCAACAGCCACCTGTGAAATGTGGCCAATAGATATGTCACATTGTTCTCATTGGCCATTTTGTGTGGATGTTTGATGATATTGTTTTTAGAAAGTTTGTAAACAAGGCACCTGAACAACACTGAAATGTACATGATTTTGACACCTGATCGCCTTGATATCAAACTATCACGTAATGTTATAATGTATATTCACGAAATGAATATAATACGTATTGCTATACACTGCATAATGGGCCACCAATGTTCTTGTGAATTTTGTCAACCTGGAACCAAAGGTCACCTATCTTATGCAGTCACTATTTCAAATCCTCTTGAGTGGCTGCTGAGAACAGGTTTGACTTTAAACATATTTAACGATTCAAATAAAACAAGGAAAACAACACAAATAAGGCAATCCATCGTAATGGTATTGTTAAGTAATGTTAGCGATGAATAAAGCTTTATACATCTCTGATAATATTACAGCCTGACATCCTTTAAGTACTATATGGTTGATAGATATCATTTCAGTGTTTTTATCATTTATTGTAAAAGATGCATCAACCGTGGAAATATCATTTACAGGAGAATTTAAAAACCTCTTAAGTTTTAGTGGATAATTGCACTATCTCTCTCGTTTGTTTGCGTGTGGAAGAAACGATACACATCGAACAATTAAAGCTTCAGAAATACAAATTAACCGATATAGTGTCCGGGCGTGTTGGTCGTACATTCCTGAATAACAACTTCACAGTGGATGACATGATAATAATGTACATGCATTTCTAACATATAATTTCGTCATGTATATTTCGTTTATCTAAATGTGATGTCAGTAGTAATTCTAAATTTGTTGAAATTTCGTAGATTTTCAAAAGAAAATCAACTCTTACATATGTCCTGAAAACTTTATTCTTGTCCTTGCAAAATTAGAAATATGTTGAAGAGGCGTATCTTGTACCAACTGTGATACACTTGTTACTTTATACTGACACGGCGCTGTCATAAATAGATTGCATAATTCTTCTGTAATAATAAGCAGCGATTTTAACCTCGTTTTCAATCTAGGTTTAGCCCATAACAGGCATATCACAAATACCAAGCGCAAAATAAAGTAATGCAAGTCTTTGATGACAGAACTCAATGGAATATTTTCAGAAATTTATAAAAGATTTCAGAAGTTATAAAAGATATACAAAACGTCACATCACAACTCGGTAATAAATAAAACCCTGGCGTAACAGGAACCTTGCCATAGATGATAACTAATTTTCAGAATCATACGGATTTATATGTGCCTATTAAAATTATGTTTAGATCTTTAAACTAGGATAATGGAAAATAATTTCTTTTTCTTTTTTTTTTTTTTGGCAAAATACTGTAGAAATAAGTGAACTCATATGTTGATAAATGAATATCTGTTATTTTTTTGAAAAAAAAGTATAAATCTTCAGGGTGTCCAGGAAACAATATACAAATCATGGTGAATATTGGACAATTATGGACCTCTGAAAATTCCGAGGTGGGATAAGGTGCAATGGAGGATTTTTCATCCTCTGTTAATGGAGGCTTTTGTTGTAGCATGTGCGTGTTTGTACCAAGTAAATATGTTTTTTATAACACATAATTTGTATCATCATGTTCTGTATTTGTGGCATGTACCTGTATCATTTGTAAAGAATATCATGTTTCAAAATTTATCGTCAATTGTCTGCATGTTCTGTATTTGTGGCATGTACCTGTATCATTTTTCCTGTGTCAAAAATGTTTTTTAAAAAGTAGGCCAGGGTGTGTTTTGCAGTCATAATGACGTAACAACCATGTATATATTTCAGGTAACTATCGATTATTTGCATGGAAATTTTTACTGGACAGATCGAGGCTTAAGGAGAATCTTAATGAGGTCTTTACTTCACAAGGAATTATACACAAAGACAGTGGCGGAAGATATTGAGGGGCTAAATGGAATAGCATGTTTTCCAGAGCAAGGGTGCGCATTATATATTTTTTGATAAATACTGTTTCTGATTTGGATCAACACGTGGTGAAAATTGTAATAATTTATTTTTAATGTACAAGTAGTTTCAATACATGATTAGATTATTTCTTGTGATTCGTTTACGGCAACATTGGATTTATTGGACCAGATCGGTATTGATAGACATACCAACAAGAACAACAAAAATGTTTGTTTGTTGTTGTTGAACGTCCCAATCTATAATCTTTCACTTATATGGAGACGTAACCAAATGTCGGTGATGGGCTTCAAATTTTGATTTATACTTGGCACTTACGGTCATTGAGCAGTGAGGGTTCTTTAACGTGCCGACACCTACTGTGATACAGGACCTCGACTTTTGGTGTCTCATCCAAAAGACAGCAAAGCAACCTGCTGTCAGCTGGACTCGAACTCATGACCGTACGATCAACAATTGAGTGCGCTTCCGACTGAGCCAGGTCGGCTCATCAACAAAAATAACGGCAGCAACAACAACAACGATGTTGATTATTGCTTTGTTTATTCAGTTTAGTACATTTATGAATGTTTATTTTCATAAAAATTTTATAAACATAATACCAAAATTATAATGCTCAAGACGATCGTTTCTGTCAATTAGACTTCATCAGTTGAGCTCCAATTTAAAATGCATATGTATTTTCTAAAGAGAAAGTGGTAATTTATATTTTGTGCATTTAAATGTTTTATTGTTATATCTCTCATTTCAGACAATTGTTCTGGATTCAAAAATCTTCTGCTCACTCCGTTATTAAGATGGCGGACCTAATTGGAGGATCACCAGAAACTTTAGTTCAGTTAGGAATGCACCAACCCCTAGACCTTGAAGTTGATACTGTTGGAAAGATGCTGTTTTGGATTGATGGTTGGATAAATACTTTGAATTACATTACACTTTCCGCATCTCATGGAAGAGGTGTTGTTCCCATTGGAAATTTTAAAGGGTTGTCTGGATTGGCAATTATAAGTGTAAGTCGTATTATGAGAGATTACATTTGGGACGGCATGGGATTAATTGTGCGGTCAATGATACAAATACAATCCGATGTGAAGTGCGATAATTTGGGATCTTTACTATGTGCTCGTGTCATAGACTTGATGACAATTGGTTATTGTAACGAATGTGGTAGAATAACGTACTTTGTTTATTTTTATTGAGTGATATTGAGTTAGGTGGATCTAACGTAAAATAAATCCCGGAAAATTTCTATGGGATAATGAATAGGAAATTATTCTCCAAATTGACATTAACTGGGAACCAATCAGAATATTTCCGTACACTTATGCCTTGTTGTATTCATCATTTAAAATTCATTTAAAAATGTCGCCAAAAACGACTTACATAGAAATACGTTGTTGAAAACTTGAAATCGTCGTTAAGGAAGTTTATGGTCGATACGCGGATCTTGCTAAACAATATGAAGCCCCCCCCCTTCTTTCTTTTTTTAGATAATATTTTGGAGTACGACTATATACAGTGAGTTCCTTTCTCCAATCTTATCTGAAGCTGACTGTTGACCTTTTCACCGAGGTTGACCTTTTCCCCGAATATGACCTTTTCATCAAACTCGAAAATGGTATCCATGGAGCATTTGCGACGAGTGTGGCATGCTGACAGGGGACGCAGATTTCTTCCCGACACCTGGTCCCATCCCCTTTGGGATTCACAATTATTATTCGTGTTGAGGCTGTTTTATTATACAATTTGTCGTATTCTAAAGGACTTGGGGTTTAGAATATCCATTGTTACTATTTCATTATACAGTGTAATTCCAACTCTAGATTACATATATTATGTTTGGTCAATTATTTTATAATTATTATTTCATAGTCTGGACAACTTGTCATTCACAATTCCAAAGAAGTAAGGATGGTATTCTATGATGGGAAACAAACCAATTTCCAGGATATCTACGAGGCTAATCAAACCATCACATCGCTTGCTGTGAGATCTAAAAATAGATCGTCAACTGGTAAGTAGTCATTATACAAAGGTGATTGCCATTAACAATGTATTCAAAACACAAACGGAATGTCCCGTGTTCGAGTCCAGTTAGAGGGTCATATATAATAAAAAAAAAACAAAAACAAAGTCATTGCTCCTCCGCCAAGAACTTGGCATAAGGCATTGGAAGCCATGAGTCCATCGGATGAAACTAGAAACCGACGTCCAGTGTCATGACAGCTGTTATAGTTTACGGGACCTAAACTGCGTTGTAATCAGTCAAAATTTGTGGCATTTTAGTCTTGGCGGTTTGTAAATCAAATAAATTAACAAATTTAAATAAAAGTGTTGTCTCCCGCAATTTTTGTCTGTAAATGTATTTTTTGGAACTTATTATTTCAATACAGTAAATCAGGATAAGCCGTAACAAATGATATCAAAAAGTTTTTTTTCAGATGTTTGTAAAAACTTGAATTGTCAACAGATTTGTCTGCAAGAAAATGAAGTAACAGGATGCGGATGTGAAGACGGATTTGTTCTTCATGTAAATGGCAAGACCTGTCTGGGTAAATTGTATACTTACAACTGCCTATTCTAAATAATTCATTTTCGCCACCCGCCATTCTACATTTAAAACACATGTCCATTTCAACGTGTCAGTTATCTAGGTATACTCCCACATGTTTTTGTGGCCAATGACGCAGGTAATTCATAAAAGCAGGAGTAACACCAGGTAAATCAAATAAACAAGATAATTTCTTAATGTGAACTAGAGTCCTGTGTTCTGTTCATTAAAGATCTATCTATAATACCAAAGAATAGTAACTCTTTTTTTCTGTCCCAAGGTGCATCGGCAAAATCGATTTACCGCCATGACAATAACAAAAGGTGGCGGTTTATCGAGAATTTACAGTACTTATGAGACGTAACTGTCCGTGTAGGTAGAAGTTTGATCAAAGAACCCTCAAATTAGATCGACAAACAGCGGCTAAGAATGAAACTATAGATCTGTAGCTTTTGTATTCTGTAATGAAACTAAGCAATTTTTATCTAAATTCCTAAGTTGTATGATTAAAATTGAAAGTTTCGAATAAACCTTTCTTGTTGATGATTACCTGATGGTATCAATTCAGCTAAAATACCTAATGCAAAGAATATACCCGTTCGAAACCGATGTTGGAAATGTAAAACAAAGATGGCGGATGATGCTATCAATATGATGCTGTTGAATCAGAATTAATCAAAATTCGACAGCGTCTAAACACAACGGCCCTTTTTTCTCGTCGCTTGTCGTAATTTAGGATGGATTTGAGAATTTGTTCCTTTATATTTATATATATTACCGTTTTCTGTCAATCTATGGTCAGCTGGATACGAACCTCATTGTATATAATTGAGGGAGGGAAGTCTTCATATGACGTAACAGCTGAATAGCTGTGTGTCACGCATTGAATATACAAAGCAACCGGTCTATATATTTGCAATGAAGGAAAGAATAGTAGGTATGTAAATATAATATTTGGCTGTAAATTCATAGTTATAAGTTCAATGCAGTTAACTTAACTATCTCTGTTATTACAAGTGGAGGATAGTGGCTAAACGAATTATTGCCATTCTGCACGCTCACCATTCTGCTTTGAATCCATAGTTATAAGTTACATGCACTTTTTGAATTTGTTTTGAACTTTGAATTTTTGAGTTTTACGCCACACTCAACAATTTTTCTGTTTCTAATGATGGAGGAGTGAACCCGGTTACAATGAATTCGGTACGAGACCACCTCCATGCAGTTTATTTGACTATCCTATTTATAAATGTAAAAGTTAAACTGCTATTGGTGAATTGATACATATGAAGTATCATTTTTGGTTTTTGCATCAAACAAATGGATGACATTTCTTATCCTATTAAGATCGGAATACATTGATATTTTTTGGATGAACAATTCTGTCACGTAATGTTTAAAAACATCTTCTCTTTACAGGTGATAAATATATATCGTTACCAAGAGTTATCAAATATAGCGGAGTTATCTCCCTTTCCTGTTGCTGATGTTTCTATATTATTCGTAAACTTTATTACAGGTATAGAGGATTATTTATACAATGCAGTGTTTTTTGTTTTGGATGGGAAGGTATGCTCTGTAAACATAGAATATGTCATTGGAGAACCCGCAAATCTATCTTGCGTCGACCATTTTGATAATGTTGTAGACATTGTCGTTGATGTACCTAAAAGGAGGCTATACCTGACAACATATGATGTGCGCTATAAGATTGTAAGTTATGATATAGATCATAAGAAAACAACAACTCTGTATGAGACGGATGAAGAAATAACGGGTATGTAAAATCTAACGGGTATGTACAAATCTAAAGGGTTAAAGTTGTTTATTTGTTTGTTTGAGAGATATTTTAAGCCTCACTCAACAATTTATCAGTCATATGGTGTCGGTCAGTATTCAATGGTGGATGAGAGAAACATATAATAATGCACCCGGGAAGAGGCCAACTTCTCTACCCAGGGAAACTGGCAAACTTTCTCACCAAAACAGCTTAGTTTTCAAACGTACTCGAACCTGTACCGTTGATATGTATATTTGTAAATAGGTAGGTTGGTATGTATTGGGTATGTACCAAAAACATTTAAAATGGTAGCGACAAACACGTGGAATATCAAATGAAAGTCAAGGGGACTTTTGGATGAGACTTAGAACCGAGGTCGAGTGTCATGGAAAGGCATGGCACGCAAAAGAACCCTCCTGACATTGGCTTCAGCCCATAGCAGAGACCAAATTCTTTAGCTTGTCACCTAAAGCTGGTGACATCTCTATATAAGTAAAACAATGCTTGGCGATATGTAAAACAACAAACAAGCAAATGTTTTGTATAAAAACATGCGAGTATGAGTGCGATCTTATGTATGTATGCCCGTGTCACAGTAGGTGTCGGCGCGTTAAAGAACCCTCACTGCTCAATGGCCGTAAATTTGAAGCCCTTCACCGGCATTTGGTGACGTCCCCACATGAGTGAAATATTCTTGAGTGGGATGATAAACAACAATAAACAAACATGTGTGTGTGTGTGTGTGTGTGTGTGTGTGTGTGTGCGTGTGGTGGTGGCCAATCGTTATTGGTCGAAGAAGGAACCCGGTTACAATGCACACGGAAATAGATCAGCGGCCTTCCACAAGTAAACCGGCAAACTTTCTCACGAAAGTCAGATTAGGTTCCAGCGGGATTTGACCCTGAGCTGACCAGAAGTGAGATACTCCATGGTTTCAAGCTCAAAGCTCTAACCACAGGGCCGCGGAGGAATCCTGTATGTATGTCATGGTGATAACAAACCGAATCTCACGATACTGAAGACAACGTTGATAAAAAAGTATAGAGTGAGAAAGAGTGAGATAAGCTTTCTGGCTATTTAAACTATATTCTATATATTTCTCATACATCTTAAAACATTTTTGTAGCAATGAGTTACAGTTTTGTTGAAGAAACTTTGTTCTGGGCACAGTCTGGGAAGATGTTTCGCTATTTTTGTGTAAGCAAGGACATATCGGTCATCATCTCAAACCTAGGAAGAGTTCCTGAGATAGTCACAGACCCTCATCAAAAGTAAATATCAAAACTATTTTTTAAGAACCAACACTAGGTAGACTTCAATATCATATAACAACATTATCAAGTAATCAAAATTTCATGGAGTGAGGTATTAACCTGTATACATCACTAAATGTGCTTTTCCGCGAGCAACAAGAATAAATATGGTTGAGACACTTTGTCTGTCTGAATGGCTAAAAGTTGTACGATGGTTCATAAAATCTCGTATTCGAAACTTTAAAGGAACTATTAAAACACGTTATCTCTCTGTATTTAGTGATCCAGAACAAGTAACTGAAATGGATAGATTACATGTCAATATGTACTGGTCCCAGCAGACAAAGAGTCAAATGACATATATTTTTTATTTCCAAGGCACATTATTATAATTGTTTATTAGAAGAGCTAGGTTTTAATACAAATTCTGGTAATCCTACATACACACGTAGCTCCTTTTCAAAGGACGAGATCCTTCAAAATCACGTGTCCGTATTACGCCTTTTGATGTACCTACAACCGATACGGATTTTGAGCTACCATATCTATATTGGATACCTAAACTTCATAAAACCCCATATAAGCAGAGGTACATAGCAGGATCCAGCAAATGTTCTACCAAACCTTTATCTTCACTCCTTACCAAGATATTGACAGCCGTTAAGGAGAAACTTCAGCAATACTGTACAGTTGCTTATTCCAGGAGGGGTGTAAATCAGATGTGGATACTTAAAAATTCTAAACAGCTTTTAGAAAATTTAAAGGGACACGATTTTTCTCAGATTCACAGTATCAAAACATACGACTTCTCTACTGTTTACACAACTATTCCACACAAAAAATTAAACAAAAGACTTTTTAGCATCATAAATAACTGTTTCTTCACTAAAGGTGGTATCCGAAAATTTAGTGATTGGTCCAACACCACTCTGATTCTACACATAAATACACTGACATAACAAAACATGCTGGAATTTCTAATATATATTTGTAATGTTCGGAGACGTGGTCTTTCAACAAACTGTCGGCAATCATATGGGAACCAATTGTGCCCCTTTATTGGCCGAACTGTTCCTATATTCATATTCAAAGAACTCTTCATTCAGAAACTGCTGAATCAAAAGCAGAAAACGTTAGCGGTGTCCTTTAATTTCACATTCAGATAATGATGACAATTTTTATATACATGTATATGTCAAAACGATATATCCCAGCGAACTGGAAATTAAAGATACAACAGAATCAAGCTCACAAGCTTGATACTTAGACATTTTACTTACTATAAACACAGACGGGGAACTGGCAATTATGCTTTACGACAAACACGATGATTTCGGCTTTCCAATCGTAAATTTTCCACATTTAAGTAGTTACATCCCTCAGTATATGGTGTTTATATTTCACAAATGATCCGATATGCCACGGCATGTTCAACATATGAACATTTCATATACAGATGTAAACTACTCCGTGACAAATTATTGACACAGGGATATCGAAAATCGCATTTGATGTTAACTTTACGGTCGGTATTTGCGATTACTCTGTTTCACTGGGTGAAATGTTGAGTTGCCTTTTCGTTGTCGGTTGTTGAGACGTCTGTACCAATTATGACGAGGATTCGTTCCTCACGTATTTCATTTGGACTTGACTGTAGACTCACGGCGGGTGTGACCAGTAGACAGGTGATTCTTACTCCTCCATATCACCTGATCCCACCTCTTGATTTCCAGAGGTCCGTGTTTGTTCATTAATGCCGGTGTTGTATCTGTGTCCTAGACATCCTACAGATTTATACTTTGGTATCCGAGATGTTTTATATTAAGAAGAATATGAAGAATTTTCAAGTTATAAGCAAACAAAAATAACAAATTGTAGGGGTAGGGGTGAGATTCATATATATATATATATATATATATATATATATATATATATATATATATATATGTGTGTGTGTGTGTGTGTGTGTGTGTGTGTGTGTGTGTGTGTGTGTGTGTGTTCGCCTTTCCACAAGGATATGGTTATACACCACAGTATGTAGGGCCCTAATGTACATCTATATTAGTGCACGAACATTTCGTCTCCTAAAGCACAAATAGATATTTTTAAATGGCTGTATGCTGTACTGTTTTTAAGTTATAATCCCATAGGTTTCTATAGTAAATCCCAATATTCTATTGAACACATCAAAATATTTCTTTGAACCATCCAAATTTAAAAAGGGAAGGTTTTGAGGTTAATCGACTAAATTTAAGATTTATAATAATTTGTGTTTTCATACCGGAGCTAAACATATGCCTTAACCAAAATCTTGAAGTACATAGGTCACATTACCCATCTGACCCACATAGATCACATCAAGCGAGGTCTACCCATATAGATAACATCAAGCGGTGTTTTATCCACATGAATCACATCATGGATCATGGACACTGTCTGTCATGCTTCATTAACATTTAAACATTTTCTACTTCTTTTCAAGAAACAGTGGACCAATTTCAAGTAAATTTCGCATATTACATCCCCATGTGAAGCCGTATAGAGTTTGTATAAGAAAAGGCTCTAGAACCCATAGGGGCTTCAAAATTGACCAAAAAAGACCAAACCTGGTACATCTTTAAAAAGTTTCAATCATCAGATGATTTCAAATTTTGTATTTTACTGTCAATTTTTATTTTATTATCTACAAAGTTTGCGAATGAAAATGAAATCCAGTGGACCATTTTTACATAAACTTGGCATGTATCACTCCCATGTGAACCCGCATAAAGTTTGTGAATGAAAAGGGGCTACAACCCATAGGGTCCCAAAAAGGAGCCAAAAGGACCAAAACTTGTACATCTTTAACAATCTTCTTCTTTTGAACCAATGATCAGGTGACTTTCAAATTGTGTATGCATGATTATATCTACAAAGTTTACAAATGAAAACGAAATCTGTCGATAAACGATCCACTAGGGGCGCTTGAATAACATAGGTTACAGATGTATAGAAATGGCTTAATAACTCAATTCGTTTGTTAAGTTTACTTATTGTTGTTTAACATCACGCTTCAGAATCTTTCACTCAAATGGAGACGTCACCAAATGGGGGTGAAGGGCTTCAAATTTTGGCCTATGCCCGGCACTTACGGCCACTGAGCTGTGAGGGTTCTTTAACTTGACAACACCTACTGTGACACGGGACCTCGGCTTTTACTGCCTCATCAAAAGGACAGGAAACCGACCTGCCGCCGACCAAAAGTCGAGCATGCTGCCCACTGAGCCAGGTGGGCTCCGTAATAACTCAAAATTGATTGACTTTCTTATACAGAAATATACGAGAAAGTTGTCAGGAATTATATAAGGATCATTTTGACAAAATTCCAAGGTCGTGGGGTCAACGGTGAAGGCCACAGGCACCTAAGTAAACAAAAAATATAAGACTTGTCAAATTAGAGACATTTTGACTTCTTTCAAGAACCAGTGGACCATTTTTACCCACCCTTGGCATGTATAACTCCAATGTTAAGCCGCTTAAAGTTTGTAAATGAAAAGAGGCTACGACCCATAGGAGCCCCAAAAGCAGTGAAAAGGACCAAAACTAGGTACATATTTAAAAATCTTCTTCTCTTGAACAAATGATCAGGTGACTCATATTTTGCATGCAATAATTATACAGTCAGTATCTACAAAGTTTGCAAATGAAAACGAAATCTGTCGATCAACGATCCACTATGGGGCGCTTGAATAACATAGGGTACAGTTGTATACAAATCGCCTAATAACTCAAAACTAATTGACCTTCTGTATACAGAGATATATAAGAAGGTTGTTAGGAATTATCTAAGGATCATATTGACAAATATCAAGGTCATGGGGTCAACGTTTACGGTCATAGACACCTCATTAAACAGATAATTTTAGACATTTTCTACTTCTTCTGAAAAAAATCAGCGGTTTAATTTTAACCAAACTTGACAAGACATTTTTTTTCAGGTGACCGTTAAGGCCCATTAGGCCTCTTATTTCTCTAATGTTTCTTTACTAATGTAGACTTCTGATGTGGATAGAATCGGATAAGTTTCAAATTAAAAGTTCATCAACAGACGGCCACAACAGAAAAACACTTGTCAGAAATACGGAAGCAATACATTTAGAGTACGATGGAAATTCTAGAAGGTAAATCTAAAAATATTTAGAGCAAGGCATCAAAGAAAAAGTTTTACCAGCTAGCCTGAACGTACATGTAAGCATTTGTGTTTGACGTTTGTCTCAATGACGATCTGAATCAAGATGTCCTCTGGACTTTTGACTGGTCATGAATTTAAATGAATTGTGAATTGTTTCTTCCAAAAACTTTGTTTTTACGTGGACTTAATTGGACATACGTCCAGGGTGAAGCATGATAAAGACTCAAATTTTAATTCAAGACGACGAATTATCTACACTTTCATAGTAAAAGGTGCAAAACACTGTTACCGGTCTACAAGATATGCTTACACCTCCTTGGTACCTGATACCACCTCTAGATTAACAGAGGTCTATGTGTCACTAATTTTCACCTGATTTGTATATTTAAGCATTGAACTACTGTCAGTTGGCATTCATAGGCTTATGAATGGCACCTGGACAAAGGCAAATTCCATGAGATGTGTTAGCGCTTTTCTTATCCTTCGGATGAGACAGTAAAAAATGAGGTCCCGTGTCACAGTAGGTGTCGGCACGTTAAAGACCCATCACTGCTCAATGTCCGTAAGTGCCGAGCATAGGCCAAAATTTGAAGCCAACTGACAGCTGTTCAATGTTTATATTTACTTAGTCCTTTATGTTTTCCTACTTTCTTTTTTTTTCATTTTTTTCTAATTGGAATTTAAATTTTCATAAAGAATGTGCCAACCCATTCTTGTATGTACAATTCCTGGAACTGCCGTTGGTACTTATGAGATGATGGACAACATATCTTTTTATAAAAGTTATATAGTATATGCCAACAGATGGTAAATATTGTCTCATTAACCTTCTTTCGATTGAAAGGTGGTACCTGAAAGGTGGTACCAGGTAAGCTGTCAAATCTTGCAGGTAGCAGACTATTGTAGTGATGGTTTTAAATGGACATTAGCTATGCTTTTTTTTATTGTCGACAACTTTTTTGTCCTATTTTTCTGGTAAAAGTAGAAATAAATCAAAATAATTTGTTTTGGTAAACACAACTGAAGCCACTTTAATTGATTTCATTCAATAATTATAAAAATGTACTCTTTGATTTATCTCAGAATATACTGGACGACCGAAACACGAATAATTAATACCAACCAGAATGGGTCAGATTTTAAGATTTCGCCCAAGTTTCCATACTCCATTACAGGACTCGGGATCTTGAAGGTACAACGAATTATTTTTATTCTCTTTGTGTACATCTTGTCTCAGTTTATACACTTTCTTTCATTTTATTATAAAAGGAGAAACAAATATTTATGTTCGAAGTACACGGTCCCATGTCCATAATACAGCTTTCAGTAAAATTTCCAAATCCTATCTCTAGCAAGCATATAATAGTATTTTCTGGCATTTCGTGTAGAAAAATATTGTACTGTAGTTAAGTTCATTAACATGCATGATGGGTGAATTTTATAGGTTTTAAGTCAATGATTAGTTTGTACGGATTTGTTTGGGGAAGTAAAAGCTGTACCGGTCACTTTTCTAGTTTTTGGCCGAACATATAATTGAAGAACAATGTTTAATTTTTTCTGGAACACGCAGGTTTCTATAGTATTTGATCCTTTTTAAAATAGGTTTAGATCTCTAGTTAATCTTCTGGGTTGCAGGTATAAAAAGTATAACAAATGATTGTTTTATTTAGTTTTAATTTGGATATTAACGAAACTATGCATGCATCTTGAATACTGTAAAGCGATTAAATCGGGATCTATTGCTCCGTGGCGGCGGACTTCGCAAGTGCTATTTACTTGTTTCGTTTTTTTTTGTTATCAAATAGTTAATAGAATTTATAAATCATCTTTGTCTATAGCTTCATTTTTCTTTACTCAAAACAGGGTATTTTTTATTGGATGTCTTTCAAAAACCAGTCACTATCAACGACAGTGTACTTCACAACAACGACAGAAGAAAGTGACAATGTCATCCAGTCCACCGAAATCAAGGGACAAGTCACGGACAGTGTCATTTTTTACAGATCACTTCATCGAAATTCACAAGGTATCTTTATCTTTTTGCTGATGAGAAGAAAATCTAATAAATGGAAGAATAAAAATTTATACCAAACAGTAATTTGTATTAAATCATAAGGTGTATATTTTCGGGGTGAGGTCCTGAAGCAATAACGCAATTGTTAAATTGTAAAATTTGAGTTAAATAGAGTTAAATGTAAAAAAACTCTTACAATTAATTACTTAATTGGTCTAGTGACAGAGCCTCCGACTCGCAAACTGGGGTTCCGTGTTCGATTCCGAATATCGGGCCATTCTAAAGTCTTTTTAAATTCCTTTGCGGAACGAGTCTTTCACATGATACTTAAAACTCATGTACCATGTCACGGAAAGCGTGTTATGTAAAAAGGAACCGCGTCGTCAATCCACATTACTGTATCGTTGTCATTCCATATCACCTGTCAAAGTTCGTGGAACGTTATCTGAGGTTTGGTGGAATTTAGAGGAAACTATGGAAGAAAAAAAAAATGATAATCAACTTTAGGGTAAGGAACATGATGTGAGATTTGCGATATGTATTCTAAAATATTTACGTATCGACTGCAGTTTCCTTCATTGCAAGTATACAGAGCAGCAATGTGTTGGATTTGTCAGTACACGCAGTCACGTGACCAGAGTGTTAACCACTTTATATTTTGGCGAAGGAATACATGAATAGAGTAACACATATTTACTTCTGATTTATTGAATCTTAAACGCCATACATTACCACAAAACAAAAACAAAAACCGCAGAAAGAAATCGGAAACACAAGACTAAATCTACATTTGTGGCACACTGTACAGCCTACAGGCCCATATCGCGATATATCTACTATCTAGGTCATGTTATGATGTTATGACCAGAACCACAGACCACAAAAATGAAAGTTAGCTTCGCAGTTACAACAGAAAAAGAGAGTTAAGCCTAGTGCATCTTTGTCAAACATCTCTGATAAACAGGTCGATTTGTTTGCTTTCACTGGATATTTCTATCAGAAACAATTCGTCACTCGCATCGTGTAAAATCGGGCCGTGTGAAATAGTTACATATAATCAGTCATCTTGGATCCCAGCTGATTGGTAAAAAAAATGTCAAATAAAATGGCAACTATCAGTTGTTATGAATGAACATTAGCTGTCTCCCTTCTCCTACGTCACACTCAAACTTTCAATGGTATGTCCCATTAATGATATATCAAAATTCAAACGCAAGTTCGTTGATTGCATTTTCAATTCTCTTCTGACAGATTGAACCTTCAGGTTACCAAGCAGACGAATATTTTTAAATAACTTAAAAACAAATCTGACACTTATTCAAAATTTGCCAAATCACTAGTTTTTTTTCAAAATGATATGAAAATAAGAAAATAAGCCTCACTTCCATTTAGTATTTCCGGACAGAAAAGGGAAACTACTCATTTCACACAGCTGTTTAGCTGTTACGTCATATAAAAAACCCACCGCAAAGCCAATTACATAGAATGAATTTCGTAACCAGCTGACTAAAGATTCACAGACAATGGTAATATATATAAATATAAGGATTGTTTTTCATTCGTTGCCGCACATTGATTTTTTTCCATAATCCATTTCATTTATACTCAATGCTTTTAAAAAATGAAAAAAAACAATTCTTAAATATATCGGAGCATACGTGATCTAGTGATTAGAGCATCACGCTTTGAACCATAATGTCTCTCATTTCTGGTCAGCGCATGTCTGTGTTTTTCCAATGTTAACGAGGTTTGTATATTGTCTCCTAAACGTCCAGGAGGTTCATACGTTGGTATCTGTCATTTTCATATTTTAGAACGATATCAATTTTTCAGACATCTGCGAACTCCATGATAAGTGTGAACATATGTGCTGGGCCAGTACAAGTGTCTATGAGTGTAAATGTTATCCTGGATACACACGTGGTGTGGATGGATCATCATGTGAAATAAGTAAGTTATTTTAGTAAATCGTATTTCAAAAGATCCAAATATAGAATAAAAAAAATTCTAGTTTAGTTTTAATCTTTATTTTCATATTTCTAGACTAGGTCTGTTTGTGAAGCACCAATGCTCTGGTCCCAACAAATTTCTATACTGGCAAATAATATAAATACTTTAAATATTTCAATGTCATCCATTTTGACTCCACCCACCCCCATGGGCAAGTGATGTCAATGAAGTGCGAGCAACCCTTAGATGAACTTACAATCTAAGTTTGGTTACTGTATCACAATCCAAACTTGAATATTGCACTTTGTATGTAAGCAGGACGGAGTTACGGACCGGCAAACAGTCAGTCAGACAAACAGACACTCAAACAGGCAGACGGACGATTCAAACACTAGATGTCGGGGCATAAAAAAATTGCCCGTTTTTCCCATCAATGGAACATGCATTTTGTTAATGACATAATGAACAACTTGAGCCAGCAGGCCATTCGAGATGACTTTGTTAGGCAATTTCCGTACCGATCCAGTTAAAGGTGACACCCTGTTTGAAAATCCTGATAAAATTCATCTAGTTTATTAATTGAATCCGGATTTGGCACATTGGATTTTAGACCTGTACTTTGTGATATATATTTGTATGCACCACTTGTTTGTATTTACTGTAGTAAAATCCATATAATGTATCAAGGTAGAGTCTCTGAGGAACAATTCGTTGAATTGAAAGAGTTTAAAATATATCTAATACACTGGTAAGAGTAATCGTTCCTACTTGTCATCACACGCACTAGTACCCAGTCCAGGTCATTACCGAAATCTAAGTAGAATCATCCGTATGATAAAATTAAAAGGTTTCTCCGCCCCGTATGTTAATCAAAAGGTTACTTTGCCCCGTATGTTAATCTAAAGGTTACTCCGCCCCGCCAACGTATGTGAATCGGACAATTCTTGCACTTGCCAATGTGAACTATATGCACTAATTGGTATACACTTATGTGCTTGTTTATATGCACTATCTGGAGCCGGCCTGGCTCAGTCGGTAGCGCGCTCGACTGTAGATCGTGAGGTCGTGAGTACGAGCCTGGCCGGCGGCAGGTTGCCTTCCTGTCTTTCGGATTAGACAGGGGGGTCCCATGTCACAGTAGGTGTAGACACGTTAAAAAACCATCACTGCTAAATGACCGTAAGTTCCGAGCATAGGAAAAATATTTTGAAGCCCTTCACCGGCATTTGGCGACGTCTCCATATGAGTGAAATATTATTGAGTGGGACGTTAAATAACAATAAACAAAAAAACAAAACAACAAAAAAAAACAAAACAAAACAAAAAAACCCAAAAAACAAACAAACAAATATGCACTATCTGCACTTGTTTATAAATACTGTGCACTTAATTATGTCTGGCTAGCAAAAGTTTTTTTATCAGGTTCATTGTAAATGGGTTCTTCTCATACAAAAATATTATACTCTATGATTATCAGGCTCAAGACGATCGTTTCTCTCAATCAAACTTCAATTTAAAGTAGATTATTATTTTCTAAAGAGTACCGACCACTGCCGCATTACAGAAAAAATGTTAGTTGCGACATTCAGCATGCTCAAAACAAACAATATAAGCTATGATGAATTCGACAGTGAATGCTATACCGCAGTTCTCCTTTACAAAGACACAGACTGAATTTTTTTTCCATATTGTTGTATACGGTTTCCTACCAGATTGTATATATATTATGTGTTTGATAATTTCTCAATTCTAAAATTAAAATCTATGCTCTAAATTTACTTTACAGAGACACTAACAGACAATTTTTTCATATTGTCGGACCCGTTTTCAAATTACGTTTATCAAGTAGATGAAAATACGGGATCATTATCAATTGTACCTACGACACGTCCAGTGTTGAACGTGAAGCTGGACTCTGAGACGAAGAGTATTATAGCCGCTTGTAAGAATCAATCGATAGAAATATTTAACTTCGACAAGAAATCGACAGAGCTGTATTACTTCAAAAGTAAGGCATACAACTAATATTACATTTGTATAATAATTATTATATACCTATCTTCAACATTGTCTAAGAAAGATATAATACAGGGAGATCGAAAGACAACAGCGAAAGGAGGAAGGAAAGAATGAATGAGTGGAGCAGAAACATGCACTGAGAGATTTGAAGGCGCTGTGATGTCATGGAGATGTAGCATATTACACTATTTATTTCATTCTTGAAAAAAATAAAAATTTATTTTTCTTGTACCAGCTCAAAAACTTTTGCCCATACCGAATTTTGTCATACAGATATCATGTTATTTTATTTATTTTTATTCATTTTATTTCATCTTATTCGTCTGATTACTTATATACATAGCAAATAAACATATTCAGATTTTTTCCTGAATACTTTGGAATATTAAATTCCTCATCATTCTTCATAGTCGATGTTTTGCTAGATCCAAACGAACTAAAAACTTATACTCATATATGCCATCTATGGAATGATTACGATTGATCTATGAAAAAATAATTATTTTTAATGATAGATTTACAACCAACGCATGCCATCCTCGATGTAGAAGAAAACTCCGTGCTGTTTATTGCAAATAATTCAACCTCTTTCAATCTGTATAGAATACGTAGAGAAGGAAATTATACCGCAACGTTAGTACGAGAAAACTATGAACATGTTGTTGATATTGTTCTTTACAAAAGGAAAAGGTAAGATAAAATCTATGTGTTATCGATTTCAATGTATAAATTAAAAGGCATGTAAATAGACACTTTGCATACTTGTTTATTTACACTATATGTACTTGTAGATATGCACGTAGTACACTTAATAATTTTATTTACTGAAACATTTGCTGTTCGATTCTGAAAGAACGCCGTCAATTCAATTCAGTAATACAGTCAAACCTGCCTTAAAGGCCACCTGTTTTCAACAGCCACTCGTCTTCGACAGCCAGTTTCTGTTCCCCTCAATCAATTTCACTATATAAACATACCTAAACCAGCAGCCACCTGTCTAACGTGGCCAACGGACAGTGCAGAACAAAATGCTTGGTCACTTTTCAGCTGCCATCTCCCTTAAGTGTATATGCTGAATAATCGACATCAATTTTCTTGTGATTTTTGTCAACCTGGAACCAAAGGCCACCCTGTCTTATGCAGTCACTTTTCCCTTAAGTGGCTGCTGAAAATAGGTTTGACTGTATATTATTTTGTTGCGGTTTAGCTCGCATTTGCCCCACTTTTTATCCGTTGTCCCATCGTTCGCCGTGCATCCGTCAACAACTAACACTTTGGACTTATCATAGAGAACTACCGAATGAATTTAAATGAAACATGACATAAATATTCCTTACTAGGTAATGACTAAGTATTGGTTCGTTGTTGCTGATCTGCCATCCAACATGGCCGCCAGCGGGGGTTTATTTAGGACCCTATGGGAAAACATATAATATCAAGAGAGCAGTTGAATAGATTTAAATCAAACATGACAAAAATCTTCCTTACCAGACGCTGACTAAATGTTGCTACTTTGATGCTGAACCGTCATCAAAGATAGGCGTCATTGTTTAACACAGGACCAAAAATGATATAAATACAGTAATCTTAAAGATGGAACTACTGAAATTATTGAAATCAAATCTGGCATAAATCTTCCTGAATAGCCGCTGACCCAGGACTGTTCCATTGGTGTTGTTCCAATATAGCCTACAGTGAGGGCATAATTTAAAGTGGACCCTATGTGAAATGATCGTTTTCAATTAACCCAAATATATCCAGTCGTTTTATTTCGCTCACTTAGATCACTACATTAACCCTGGACGACCCTGTCCGTAAGATGGCGCTGTAATTATTCTAATTAGTTTTAGAATAGCTGATAGGATTGAAATCAAACATAACATAATTCTTCCTTCCAAGGAGCGGACAATGTCCTGTCGCTTTAATGCCGATCCATTTTCAAATACGGCCACCAACACGGTCTTTATTCTAACAAGGGCGCATATTGAAAACACATTCAATACTTTTTTCCAGAGAACCGTTGAATGTATTGAAACAAGACTTGGCATGGATATTGCATATGAAGTACTGACCAAGTGTTTCTTTGTTTGTTTTACTGGTGATATACGCTACACTCAACAGCTTTTCAGTTATATGGTAGCGACCTGTGTTTAATGGTGGATGGGAGTTACAGCGTGTACAACCTTCCGCTGAGGCTGATCAAAGGCTGGAGACGTCTTCGGATAAAGCGCGATATACTAACCATCCGATAATGGCAAAATGTGGGAACTTTGTTTAACACAGGACCTTATTTATTAGGTTTTTTCAAGTTTTTTCACTGTTTCGTGTTTCTCGATAGATTAGTTTTGAGATAATAAAACAGAAAAATACAAATATCTAGGGGGGAAATTGGAACATAATGCTAATAACAGTCATGCATGAACATTTATTTTCATCATTTTGAAACCATTTCATAGATTATTTAATTTTAAGTGCGAAAGATATGTTTTTTTATAAGTTTAATTTTGTTTTGTTTACACATTACATAAATACTTAAATGTGCATAAGACTTTGTTTTCATGACTCTGATACATATACTACAGCCGGGGAAACCGACCTGCCGCTGGTTGGACTCGAACTCGCGTCCTCACGACCAAGAGTCCAACGCGCTACCGACTGAGCCAGGCTGGTTCGACAATAATTGAAATGTCAGGAAAACTGTACCGCTGTCGACAGTTGCTTCCATGTATTTAACTTTTTTTCCGAACAATTGTTTAGCTATAACATTTCACACGGTACTTACATACTCCTGAAGCTGTAGAAAAAGCAAAAGTTCAAAAATGTAATATTCTATTTCGATCTGTCTTTGCAGGCTCGGCTGCAAATCATTGAACAGACTAAATTTATGACATTTTTAATGCTTGTTTTGTATTCTACTTCAGATACCTCTACGTTAGTTCCGGGGGAGACAATTCGTCGATTATTTTGTCAAATCTGTCAACGAATGAAGACAAAATCTTTCAATCACCGTTTCCGATCACGCCAATTGGAATAGCTTTAGATGAAAAAGGTAATAATGTCCACTTTCTACAATATAACATCAAAGAATTAAATCAGCTGAATTATGTCATTTTTAAACAAGGTCACTCACACCTTAAAGGGGCTTTAGTTTGTTTACCAACGAAAATATTTCGATTTTTTTTACTTTTACTACCTGTACTTTATATTACAATAACAAAGAAGAGCTTTAAACAGACATAAATATCGAAGGAATATCTCTCTCTCTCTCTCTCTCTCTCTCTCTCTCTCTCTCTCTCTCTCTCTCTCTCTCTCTCTCTCTCTCTCTCTCTCTGTGTTATCGTATATAAAATATTTGTATATATTTTACCACTCATATTATAAAATATTTTCTGAATATAGATGAGCATCTGTATATCGCTGATTCAGCCACAAAACATATCTTGCGAACAACTTTAACAGGTGATCTGTGGACGTTTGTATACCAGGACAGACAAGCAATGCTTATAGATATAGCTTTATCTGGAGACTATCTATACATTCTTGCATTAAACAGGAGGTTTGTCTTGTTATTTTCTTTTACTTCTTAATTTACTATGGCAAATATTTCACCAATAGCAACATTTGGTCAAATATTGACTTGAAAAATCCTATTAGATAATTTGACACATTTAACAATTATATATTTGACACACTTCTAGTTTCTAATACCTATACAAAATTTGATTTTCATTGTAAGTTTTGAAGAAATATAAAAATATCAGATAACAAAGTACAAATCAATAGAATGTCCAGGTCATAGATATAAATCTGGTAAAAATGAACAAACACGGACCTCTGCAAACTAAGAGGTGGAATCAGGTGCCATGGAGGAGTAAGCATCCCCTGTCGACCGGTCATACCCGCCGTGAGTCCACAGTCAAGTCCAAATGAAATACGTGAGGAGTGAACCCTCGTCACGATTGGTACAGACGTCTCAACAACCGCCAACGAAAAGGCAACTCAGCATTTCACTCATTGAATCAGTGTAATTGCAAACAAGATCATTATACCGACCGTAAAAGTTGCAGAACGTTGACATCAAACGCAGTTTTAAATAATTTGTCAGTGAGTATTTTACCCCTGTATATGAAATGTTCATATGTTGAACACGCACTGGCATATCGGATCATTTGTGACATATAAACTCCATATGCGGGTGACTGTGGGGTATTACTACTTAAATGTAGGATGGGAAAACCGAAATTGTCGCGTTTGTCGTATAGCTTATTTGCCAATTTCCCGTCTGTGTTTATAGTAAGTAAAATGTCCAAGTATGAAGCGTGTTTGCTTGATTCTAATGTATCTTAAATTTCTGGTTCGCTGGGATATATCGCATTGACATATGTATGAAAATTGTCGTTATGAATTGACAAAACGTCGTCGATATATCTAAATGTGAAATTTAAGGACACCGCTACCTTTTTCTTCTTAAGATTAGGCTGTCAGTTTCTTGGTAAGGAGTGAAGAAAAGGTTTGGTAGAACATTTGCTGGATCCTGCCATATATCTTTGCTTATACGGTGTTTATGAAGTTTAGGCATCCAATATAAATATGGTAGCTCAAAATCAGTATCGACTGTAGGTACATCGAATGAGCGTAATACGGACACGTGATTTTGAAGGATCTCGTCCTTTGAAAGTGAGCTACGTGTGTAGGTAGGATTACCAGAATTCGTATTAAACCCAAGATCTTCTGATAAACAATTAAAGTAATGTGCCTTACAAATAAAAACTCTATTATTTGAGGCTTTGTCTGCTGGGACCAGTACATATTGGTCATGTGATCTCTCCAGTTCAGGTTCTGGATCACTAAATACAGAAGGATAACATGTTTTCATAGTTCCCTTAAATTATCGAATACGAGATTTTATTAACCACCGTATAGCTTTTAGCCTTTCAGACAAAGTGTCTGGTTCCATGTCTTCATGTTTGGCCCACCGTCTAGCATAATCCTCGACAGAATTCATAACTACACTGAAATTCTGACGCCAATTAAAGGAACTTAAAGACTTCGCGGTATTTAGGACCCCTTAAAATAAGATTTTTGATGTTTACTTTTTCAACAATAGAAATGTCGCCGGTTATGATATGCCCGAAAGGATGCATTTGAAGGAAGATGAAGCACATGAACATGTGACGTTGTTGTGTATTTACCATTCTTTGAAATGGGCGAGTCCATATGTGGCTATAGGGAGATGAGTTAAAGAAGTATTTTATTTGACAGGTTATACTGTACTATATACGATACTATACGATGTGATTTTTTCAGTGAGTTTTTTTTCGGTTAATCTAGGTTTTTCTCGAGAAAAACTAGCTTTAAGCTACTTTTGTGATTTTAGCACATTTAAACCGAGTTCTTATCAATCTAACGTAGTTCTTTCTCTAGTTAATGCAAATCATCGACAAAAAAAACCCCAATGTTTAACATGAGAAAAATAGATTTAACTGAGAAAACCTAAGTTTAGAGCATTATTGTGGTTTTTAAGTGTGTCATATTACACATGGGAGCCATGTATGTCATTTCAAACTTAAACTTTTGACGAACATAATGTTGAAACATATTAAAAAATCATCATTTGTCATGTCAACCAATTTTAGACATAAGGAATATTTTTTCTCAATGAAGCCATTATTTATTACAATATGCATTTTTTTACTATATTTATTTCCTGTCATTACAGGTGGTTAACAAAACTAAGTAAGGACGGAAAGAAAGTTGGTGAAGTAAACATTCCTATGTATTTGGGAAACGTCCATACGTTGGAATTTTTCAATGACGGTAATTCATTTTGTACTTTTATCACGAGTTCAATAAATCTTACTGCTAAATTTTTATTGGTGGAGAAGAGAACCTGGTTACAATATACCCGGGAAGAGACCAGAGGCCTTCCGCAAGTAAACTGGCAAACTTTTTCCATCGGGGCTCGAACCTGCGCTGACCCTGACCAGATATGAGAGACTTCATGATTGAAAGTGCAATGCAATGCTCTAAGCTCTCCGTTACGGAGGCTCTCATGAGCCGTTAGATTTGTCGATGGTATACATAAACCCAATTAATTCCGTATCAGTTGATTTTATTATACTGATGTTATATTGGTATAAATAGTGCTGCTGTTTTTATTCTAAATTTCTCAGATAATATCGTCATCTTTAGAGTGGTCATTCTCAGACGGATTTTACTATAGATTAAGGTTTTAGTGTTTGACCTTGTCTAGAATCACTTTCTTTCATAACTATACATCTACATGTATTTAAGATTCGAGCTCCGATGACGATGTCGAATTGATAGAAACGGTCGACTAAATCGTTTGAATTGGCCTTTAAAACCTATCACAAAAGTATTATGTCTATGTCTTCTATACACCTTCTAATCTTACTACAGATAAGGAAAAGGAAGTTATTCTATCAGGCGATGCAGCAAATGCAGGTATGTTTCCTTGTTTTCCACAAGTATATATAAATAATAACTTGAATTTACAGAATGTATTTTTTCTGACAGGGATGCTACTCCTTCCGTGTACCTGGTCTCATTCTGTTTGGGATTCACAACTGTTCTTTGCTTTGAAACCTAATTTTTCGTATTCTAATGGTCTTGGGAGTTTCGAATATCGTATTGGTAATTCTTCATTATACATAAAATAATAATTATAATGATGTTGATGATGATGTTGATGATTATGATGATGATGATTATGATGATGATATAAAAATGATGAATATGACTATGATAATGATCTATACTTATCACATTATTAAATGTCAATTTTCAATTTTGTTTTCAGCATCACAGAGTGATAAAGACGTAATTCTCGGATTGGCTATTGGATTTCCTCTGGTCGTTGTCATTCTAATTCTTAGCTTCACAGTAGTTATCCTACTTATGCGAAGACAACTCGTATGTACCTACGTTAACGTTTGTAATTACAAGTTTATTTCGGTTTATGAAATTCTTGCTTGACCATCAATTTGTTTGCCAAACACAGGTTTAAAGATACCAATGAACCATACATATAAGTGTTTAAAATACCAATGAACCATACACATAAGTTTTTAAAATACCAATTAACAATACACATTAGGTTTTAAAATACCAATTAGCCATACATATTATTTTTTAAAATACTAATTAACCATACACATTAGTTTTTAAAATAATAATGAACCATACATATTAGTTTTTAAAATACTAATGAACCATACATACGTGAAAACGTTATGAAATTCATTGGAAAGGTCACAGAAATCCTACAAACATGAAACATGTCAAACAAAATGTGTTTTCCGAGTGAATATTCAGCATTCATTACCGTTGTCCGATTCACATCTGACGAGACAGAGTATCCCTTTGATTAAACAGCCAAAAGTGCAAATATAAATAGAAATATTATAAATATCATACCAAAGTTTTAATGCTCAAGACGATATAGTTTCTGTCAATTAGACTTCATCAGTTGAGGTCCAATTTAAAAAGTGTGCATTTTCCAAAGAGAAAGTGACATCATACAAGGTCAAACAATAAATCATCTTTAAAATTTATGTGTAACATTTGGAAAACGCATGTTAGGGGTACATAATGCGTTTAACGTCTATTTTATTATACACGTTAAACATCCGTTTAGAGACTGATGTAAAACATAAAATACATCAAACATGCGCTCTAAACCGCATATAAATCATCTGTTTTCCATGTGTTTTACATGCATGTTAAATACATATTTTGGGGACATTTTATACATTTTGATTAAGGAATTATTTATAAGTTTCTAATTTTCTGTAATATGGACTAAGAATATGCTTTCTTGCATATTTAATTGAATAAAGACTTTCAGTTATCTAACAATAAGAAATGAAAAGGTACATGTAGTTCCCACAATCAGATATCATTGGGTATTCTAGCCTAGTTTCCTTAATCAGATAACATTGAGTATACCAGCCTAATTCACTCAATCAGAGTGAGTTTGTTTTACTCTTATATACGTTTTAGATACATTTAACACACATTATACATGTGTTTTTCGTGTGAGGTCCTCAAGATACGTTTAGCTTATGTTTAACTCCGGTTTCACGCATGAAAAACAGGCTTGTAATTTTGGCTGTGTAGCATACGCTTGTTTCTGCTTACATTTTGGTTAAGGATTGTGTCTTTATGACACCGCATTTGTTTTGGTCTGTTTTAAATATAACTTTAAAAAATGCATCTTATTCTCCTGTGACAAGTAAAAATGGTAACTCTTGCCAGTGTAAATCTGATGCTTTATTCTGTATAGCCTAAATATTCACTCATCTAGGTGAATAAAGTGTTGAAGAGACTCGCACTCTCCACTTAATATGAATTGAACAATACAAATATAGGTAGATATTGATAATTTTTAATCAACATTTTTTCTTTAAAATGTTCAGAATATTTTCTCGAGATTTATGTCAATACAAACGGCATTCAAAGTTTTGATTGCGTGGTTAATGCGATCTTAGTAGAGATTTAAAACGGAATGCGATAGATAGATAGATAGATAGATAGATAATACAAAATGCGTTAAGATATTGTAAAAGATATTGTAAAGGGGGTAAGGTAAGAATATATGTAACAATACAATATATATAATGTATATATAAATGCTGTTTACCACATGCTTATTTGGATGATTTGAATTTTTGACAGAGAAGAAGAAAATGTTTTACAAAAAGACGAAGTGAACGTGGACATACTGATGAAGTAGAAAATTTACAAGCAAATTACGATTAACCAAGGGATATCTATTGACGAAGATAAAACAACATGCAGAAAATATGTCTGTGGCAGTCACGTGAATTATACAGTGTCGTACCAATAGGAATTTGAGTATTAAAGTTTAGTATAATGTGCAAAATAACCATAAAGAAATGGAAAGTAAAAGCGATTATTTAGCAACAAAATAGAGAGATCTGTTTCCAACATTTTGGTCATCAACAAATAACCTGTTTTCCAACAAAACTGAACGGAATGGAACAAGTCGAAAATAGTCTCTTAATTTGTTAGTTCATATCAATAAGATCTAAATGAGAATCATCAAAAGCTCTCGGACTGTAGAGAATCCTCTTTTGAGTTTGATTATACCCCATATTTCACAATATATGGCAATGCTGTGGCATTGATTTGTTTCAATGATACTACTTCAATTAGACTTGCTAACTGAAGCTCTCGGGTTCGATTCCCTTTAACGCGTTATACCTTAGATATAAAAATTTCAGATACCAAAGTATAAATCAATAGGATGTCCAGGACACAGATACAAATCCAGCAAAAATGGACAAACACGGACCTCTGGAAACCAAGAGGTGGGACCAGGTGCCATGGAGGAGCAATCATCCCCTGTCGACCGGCCAAACCCGCCGTGATTCCACACTCAAGTCCAACGAAACACGCGAGAAGTGCATCCCCGTCACAATTGGCACAGACGTCCCAACAACCGCCAACGAAAAGGCAACTCAACATTTCAACCAGTGAAACCGAGTAGTCGCAAACAAAACTATTATACCGACCATAAAATTATAAATAAATAATAGTTAATGTTCCTCCATCAAACATAAGGAATTGGAAGTGAAAGTCGCTTTAAAGCGATATAATCTGTCACATTGATGATTTTTGTCTCCTGACATTTAGTGAAGAATATGATAAAATATGTTTTCAAATACATTATCCGTCACGTAAAACATTGTAAGAAATCTTGTTTTCGAAGTTGTTTTATTTGTTTTATAATAAATTTCCAGTAAATTAAAAGAATCTAGCTGTATTTCCGTATGAAATGATCTTTCAGATAAACACTTTCGCCATATCAAATACGCTTTGTAATTAGGTCAGGGAGATCTCGGTCCTTTACGCGCTCGGTCTATGAGCAATCTCGGCCTTTGACACAATCAGCGTATGTTTGTGCTTTATATTTACTTTAAATATAGAGGACGCGATTTTTATTTGAAAGTACATGTATTATGTAAACTATGTGCTTTTCAACGCTATTTTAAATACCTGGAGAAATTCGGATGAATATATGAATAAAATATCAGGTCACTAAAAGAAATTTCTCCAATATTTAATGTTACCCTGGATGCTGACATTGCCAAAATCAAAACAATATATAGAGGATATTTGACAGTAAGGCAGGAGAACACACACACACACACACACACACACACACACACACACACACACACACACACACACACACACATATATATATATATATATATATATATATATATATATATATATATATATATATATAAAACGAGTGCGTAGCAGGAGTGTTAAATATGTATTCTCCTGCCACACGAGATGTAATAAACATATTATTCAAAAACAATTGTCAAATATTCTATTTATTACATTTTTGAGTTATGTTTTGTTACCTGGCGTTTTGTAGCTATGTTTAGTTAGAGTCTATAATCTTCGAGGCGTGTAATGTAAACAAACCACTTTACATGTTTGAGATATATCACTCCGCTACTAAGAAATAGTACATTGAAATGTAGGAAAATATAGGTTAAAAAGTTAAAACATGAGACAAACAAATGGGTAATCAATTTGTTAGAAATAATAATAATTTAAATTCAATTTATAATTTATAAAATAATATATAAAATATATAAAATGGCAAATGGTGTGCTAGTTAGTGTCATTGCTAGCAGAAGACAGCTTGTTAGGACAGTTTAAGGGGGATAACACTAATAAAAAAAGAAGATAGAACACTAAAAATTTAAAGTCTTTTGATTGGCTAAAATGAAATACAGGATTTCCATTTTCTTTGCATTGAGTTGCATATAAAAGTTTAAAAATCAATGAAAAATAACAGTGAAAAATTAAGCATTTATTTCATTGAAAAATCTTATAAAAAATTAATAAAACTGTTTAAGCTATGCATACCTCATGTTTTACAAATAAGCATTGATTCTGTATATTTCCGTGTCACTTGGAAATGACCTGAATGAAGACTGCACATTGTGTAATTCGCGAAGCGTGTTGTGTGGTGCATTAGCGACTGTAACTTATGACCACTTTTACTACGATGACCTGTTTTTATCTTGTGTGACGTAAAACACATTTTTGTATTGCAAACAAAAAGCCGTCCGGGGGTGTGGCTTATTTACCGTTCACGTCATTCATGTATGACTCGAATATTTTCTGGATTGTTAACCAATGAAATCGTCGGAAATTTATTACTTTTAATTATTCAAGAATGATAAAGCCAAGAATGTGATGGGACGAGTTGAAAATGGGTCAAGATCACCCGTTACACCCGGACAATTTCAGAAACGAATGATTGGAAACGACGGAAAAGACCAGTTTTGCCTGATTTAAGTATGAAATGATGATGTACGAAAATAAACATAAAGGGCAATAAACATAGAATATATATTAACTGAAAATAGCAAGTACTTATTAGACACTCGATAATCTTCGTAAAACTTTAAGGAAAGTTAATTTGCAATGCTGAAAATAATGTATTTGTTATTCTAACCACCAGATTGTCTCTTTGGGATATACATGAGATAAAATATTACATATGATGGGTATGTAAAATTTTCACTTAAGACAGCTCATACGGCTTTAAGAAAACAATCGGCGAAATAATTATGTACCATGTGAAATATGTATATATAACTTTTAGTTAAAAAGCGATTTGTGTAAAACCATACCACGTTATTTTATACGCCCACTATAGGATCGCTCGTTGGTAACAAATTTCAATTTCATTCGAAAACTTTGTAGATACTGAATGTAATGTTTGTCGATACATTTGGACAAAATTCTTTGATTTTGTTTTTAATTTTTTGGGTTTAATGGATAAAGGGACACATCCTGATTAGGTCAAAAACCAAACCAATACAGTCTACTTTCCGAAAAATAGGTGGTACTGATAAAACATATTCCAATGCACGGACTCCATTCACTACTGAATCTCTATTACTTTTGTGACGACAAGTAGCTTGTCACCCGTGTTATGATTTAATTTAGACTCGTTGTATTTGTAAACATGTGCATATTTACAAGGGTGAACCTGTAAGTACAGGTCTACCAAGGTAAAGTTGCACATCTGGGTTCAGTCAAAAACCAAAACAATACGGTCTACTTTTTGAAAAAAAGGTTGTATAGTTAAAACAGATGGCTTGTGTTGTGTTTGTATACATGTGTCAATTTACCTTGGTAGACCTTAACCTTTTAAATTACAAACGTTAACTATGTTAGTAAAATGGAGAGATAATTCTCAATATTTATAGCTTGATTTTTAAAGTTTGACTTATTATTATAAATTTGTACAATTGTACTTGTATAATATATATATATATATATATATATATATATATATATATATATATATATATATATATATATATATATATATATATATATATATATATATATATATATATATGTGTGTGTATGTGTGTGTGTGTGTGTGGGTGGGTGTGTGGGTGTGTGGATATGCATGCGGATATAATGAAATCTGTATATAGGGGCCATCCAAGGAACCAAAATATATTGACCTTAATTTAGTTGAAGTATGAAGTCAAGGGACTTGAAAACACTGGCCTTTATAAACCGGTAATCCTTAAATACAGGTGACCACTATAACAGATTTTACTGTATATGTGTAGGTCAAATACTAATACTTTTAAATCAGATGACTTAGAGAGAAATTTTAACATGTTGAAGTGTTCTCATTTGTCAGGGAATACTTATTTATTTCTAGATACAAGTAATATATTATCATTATATTATTATTGAGTGTGTGTAATATATTTTGTAAACGCTTTTTTGTAAATATGTAAATGATTATAGATATAATTAATATACTATAAAAATGAAAAAATATATAAATAACTGTGGCTCATAATATGGATTCACATCATTTCTATTTAAATTTCGAAATTAAACATAAGCTGAAGCCAGACCCAGTTGGTTGTGCGCTCGACTCTTGATTGTGTGGTGATCATTCTATTCCAGCCGGCGGCGGGTCGGATTCCTGTCCATCAAATGAGACAGTAAAAACCGAGGTCCCGTGTCGCAGTAGGTGTCGGCACGTTAAAGAACCCTCACTTCTCAATGGCCGTGAGTGTCGAGGCAAGAATTTGAAGCCCTTCATTGGCATTTGGTGATGTCTCCATATGAGTGAAAGAATTTTGAGTGGGACGTTAAACAACAATATAACAAATATAAGCTGAAACATTTTGGTCGTTCTTTAAACCCAAAAATATCTAGAAGCGTAATGCCATAGAATCAGGAATTTTCATGGGGTTAAAATTTAAATGTTTTAAAAATCATTAATATTTCGTTGAAATGAAACAACCTGTTTGCAAAAGAATTTTTAGCTATTATAAGGAATTGTATATTTTGTTGATGAATTAAAACTAGGAAATAAACGAAATTATGACCAGAACGATTTTTTTATTCTACTGGTATATTATACAAAAAATGTTATATATGCCTATGCCCTGTTAGATGACCTTAGGTTAAGCATCTACTGGATTTAGACGTCCAGCTGCATGACTAGACTTAAATTGGAACCTCGCCTAAAGACCACCTCACAATTAAGACCATGAATTTCCAGTCTTTTCTTTAATCACTGAAGAACATCACTTAAGAGACCACCTCGAGATTCCAATGCATATCGTCAATATCACAGTAAATGTATATGATGAGGTCTTTCTTCAAATCCAGGTAGGTCCATCATTGATCCTTGGAACTATGACACTACCAGTATATGAGTGTCTACATTTAGTACTTTCAGACGACTCAACAATTTGTATCGAACAGGTAACTCAACATTTCATTTACTGAAACAGAGTAATCGCAAAGAAGGTCATTCTACCGTCCGTAAAATTAGCTTCCGGTAAATAGGAAAAAAACTCTGACATGTATTAAGGGTATAATGATCACTACTGTTCTCAAGAGCCTTATCCCTTTATCACAACTGATAAAGTTCTCTATCACGTGATTTCTGGAAGCCAGCTTTAAACCGACGCTGCCTGGCAAAGTTACGGATGGAGTTTTGCTCCGGTAAAATAAACTTTTGCATGAACGAGGCCACGCCCGAGGCCATAAACGTCAAATTACCCTTCGTTATGCGTACGAGTTACTTCCCTTCAACCAAACATATTTACATGAACCTCTTGGTTTAAGTACTGAAATCGTTTAATCTACAATCGGCGTTGTGATTTTTAAATCAATTCCTTCCGGACACCACGGTCCTATTCCGTTGGGGATTCGGAAATGTCCGTTTTAAGACCGTTTTAATTTAATTCATTCCTTCCGGACACCACGTTCCATCCCGTTTCGGATTCATAATTGTTCTTTGTGTTGAGACTGTTTCAGTATCTAATATGTCGTAATGTAATGGACTTGGAAGTTTCGGATATCCATTGGTACTTATTCGTGATACTTAAGATACTTGTGTGAAATCTTTATATATGCAAAGTAACAAGACTTACAGGACAGAAAAGTAGCCTTTTTGTGTCGTATGATTAGCGTACTCTTTGGATCTTATGTGATAATGTTTCCCATGTTAACGTAACCTACATCTGCTTGCATTCGAAATGAACTGGAACATCGGACTATTGTGTGTAAATCCGTAAAGAATTTCTTATACCCGTTGTCATGTAATCCTTTGTAGGCTTTCAAAAAGTTTTTATATTCTGACTTAGCAGGCCAATCTGGAAAAAGGTGGAACTCAATCAACAATTGATTTATCCTCGATGTAAAGTGGTGTTCCAGAAGATATTCCAGGACGTTCCATTCGTGTCCCTCTATATCCAGTTTAAGAATATCCAATTGTCTCTGAAAGTCGACATAACATAAATGAATATTGAATGATATTTTATGCCATACTCAACAATTTTTCAACTATATGGTAGCTAAACTATGCGCACAATATAACTAAACTGTGCGTACAATATAACTAAACTGTGCGCTCAATATAACTAAACTGCGCGAGTATAACTACACTGTGCGCTTAATAAAATGAATGCTAAACTGTGTGCACAATATAGTTAAATTGTGCGCACAAAATAATTAAACTGTGCGCATAATAGAACTAAACTGTGCGCACTATATAATATTTGTTAAACTGTGCGTTCAATAAAACTAAACTGTGTGCACGATATAAAAAATACTGCATTCTATGTCAAAAACACTAAATTTTATCAAACGTAATTTTTGTAACATGTTTTATTTGTTGGTTTAAAACAAGTGGTGTATTCATAAAATCTCGAAACATTTTGCCCCAAAATAGATATCGAAGGAACAGACATGCCGTTCCGGTAAATTCAGTGTGTACAAATTAAAAAGGAAACATAACAATATTGATCTATACTATTGAACACAAACAAAAAGTTTTGGATACATTTGCACAATTGGTTTCTACTTAGCAACGATTTTTGCAGCATCAAAAACCGAATGAGAGCCACAAATTGTCTACAGAATTTTTTTTTTTTTTAGAAATGGTAATAGTAATATAACGATTTGGTTTTAGATTATAATCACCTATCGTCTGATCACAATCTATAAAAAATACTCTGAACAGATTAATGACAACGTTCCGCGAATTTTATGGTTGGTATTATAGTCTTGTTTGCGACTACTCTCTTTCACTAAGTGAAATGTTGAGTTGCCTTTTCGTTGGCGGTTGTTGACGTCTGTACCATTTGTAACGAGGTTTTGTTCCTCATGTATTTCATTTGGACTTGACTGTGGACTCACGGCGGGTTTGACCGATCGACAGGGGATGCTTACTCCTCCATGGCACCTGATCCCACCTGTCGGTTTCCAGAGGTCCGTGTTTTTCCATTTTTGCCGGATTTGTATCTGTGTCCTGGACATCCTTAGGATTTATAATTTGGTATCTGAGATGATTTATACATATAAACAGGTACTCATAGCAATAGGGGGGTTGTACCACTGTGATAAGCTAGTATTTTGATAGGCAACATAGATATTACTAAAGTAACAGGCTATAGCGAATGTCTAGTACATTTTCAGTACTATAAGAGTTAACAGTTGTGACACAAATGCCTGCATTGCTTCTTTCTTATAGCAATCGCTTTAACCGCAGATTTGAGCCCCACTGGAAAGTTAGTTGATTTTGTAAGAATGTTTGCAAGCTTGAACACGTAAATCAACATTACAGTTATTGAAATTTCCAACAAGGTCATGTCGTCAAACGTAAAATTTGCGAAATGTTGTCATAATAAGAAATTACAATATTCCTATGATAACAATGTATCACATGGTTATTTATCACAAAATGGCCGTACAATGAGCAAAATCTGATGATTTCGGTTACTAATGTGACAAAGGAATTACTTTTTATGATTTTTTGTTAATATACGGTCCCATCTATTCTAGGCAAAATTAACCAGTGTGAAGAGATTAATTAATCTTTTAATTTTTCACTTATGGGGATATAAGGCGTTCAAATAAGTATGACAATTATCATTATTATCTGGAAACTATCAACATCAATATATCTAAACGTCAAGTAAAAGGTCATGACAATTTTTTTCTTCTTTTGTTTCAGAATTATGTATGTTTTAAGTGAATATATGGGTCGGTTAATAAGGAGACGCATTGTTGCCCATTGGAACGCTGATGTTCTGTCGGAAGGATTGTACATTCAATATCTAGAAAGTGTGCGAATGAAAACGAAATCCGTCCATAAACAAGCCACTAGGGGCGCTTCTGTAACGCAAAGTAGAATTGCATAAAAAACTGTTTAATAATTAAAAATCTGATCGACTTTTTGTTTACAAAGAAAATGACCATTTTTGTTAGGAATTATCTTAGGATCATTTTCACAAAATTTCAAGGTTATGGGGTCAAAAGTCAAGGTCACAGGAACCTAAGTAAACGGAAAATATAAGTTTCTTTTTGTAAAGTTTTAGACATATTTACTACTTTTCCAGAATCATTCGGCAAATTTGAACCAAACTTGACAGGCAGTATACCCATGTAAAATTTGCGGATGAAAAAACCGTTACCTTAAAATGAGTGGCTTGCAAAAATCTACCTATATTTTATTTTGGTAGAATTTGTCAGGTCGACCTTTATGTGAGTTATTTTCCCTTTTCTGTGTAGTTTTGGGCTATTTTATATCTTATCTTTAAATGTATGATAGAATCAGTGAAAGTGAAAGAAGAAAAAAATGTTCAGCACACAAAAATCTACAAAAAAATCAAGAGGGCCATAATTGCTGGGTTGGGCCTAATTGGAGTTATTTCTATCTTATAGTAGATTTCTCATCTTTTGGACATTTTTTTTTACTGTTATCTTGAAAAGTATAATAGATTGGGAGAAAGTAAAATAATAAAAATGCTCAGCACGCAAAGATCTACAAAAAGTCAATAGGGTCGAAATTGCAGGGTCGATCCATTTTTTAGTGGATTTCTAATGTTTTGGACGGTCTTTTTCTGTTAACTGAAAAAGTGTAATAGAGTAGAGAAAGCGAAACAATAAAAAAAAGTTCAGAAAGCAGAGATCCCCTTACATTATCTTGAAATGTGTGATAGATAGAGAGAAAGTGAAAGAAGCAAAATTTTCAGCACGCAAAGATCTACAAAAATGTCATGTTTTGGACTTTTTGACATAACCTTATATATATGGTAAATAGAGAAAAATTAAAAGAAGCAAAAAATGTAAAGCACACAATGATTACAATTATTGTAATCATTTCCCCTTTTCAGTAAATTTTTCATGTTTTGAGTTATGTTTTTTACATTATCTTGAAATGTCAGATCAACCCTTATGTGAGTTATTTCATCTTTTAAGTAGATTTTTCACGTTCTTGGATGGTTTTTGACATGATCTTGAAAAGTATAATAGAAATAGTAAAAGCGAAATAAGCAAAAATGTTCAGCACACAAAGATCTAAACAAAAAGTCAAAGGGCCGAAATTGTCAGGTTGCCCCTTATGTGAGTTATTTCAACTTTTCTGTGGATTTTTCATGTTTTGAACTATTTTTGACATTATCTTGAAATGTATGAGAGAGAGAGAGAGAGAGAGAGAGAGAGAGAGAGAGAGAGAGAGAGAGAGAGAGAGAGAGAGAGAGAGAGAGAGAAAGAAGCAAAATTGTACAGCGCGTAAAGATCTAAAAAAAGTCAAAGGGCCGAAATTGTCAGGTTGCCCCTTAGATGAGTTATTTCAACTTTTCTGTGGATTTTTCATGTTTTGAACTATTTTTGACATTATCTTGAAATGTATGAGAGAGAGAGAGAGAGAGAGAGAGAGAGAGAGAGAGAGAGAGAGAGAGAGAGAGAGAGAGAGACAGACAGACAGACAGACAGACACAGACAGACAGACAGACAGACAGACAGACAGACAGAGAGAGAGAGAGAACGAGAGAGAGAGAAGCAAAAATGTTCAGCGTCAAGATTTACAGGTTTTAAACTGACAGGTTGCTACATATGCAAGCATATTATAGAGGCATAAAATCTGGTAACCGTCTGTCCTTTTGGGCCTCTTGTATTTAAAAGAAATTGTTAGTGATGCCCTTAATCCGAGGGTCAATGTCAGAGAGAACGATAAACAAAGATAATGCTTAAGTAATATCTACCTCACTATGACCTAAGAGTGTCATGATAGCCTCTAACGTCATCAAGGTCCAGGACTGCTCTTCCTGTACATATATGTCGAGTCTTGGATGAAAATTTTGGATGGTTTTACCGCTTATTCCGATTGGATGAAAATGAACGCCATTGTCTCTCACGTGATCTGGCTTGCCCATGCTTAAATATGAGAAACAAAAGTGAAAATTGTCGTAGAATTTGATTTGATTTTGATTTGATTTTTTGTTTTACGCCATACTCAACAATTTTTCAGTCATATGATGGTGTCCAGTTTTTATTGGTGGAGGAGAAACCCCGGTAACCCGGGTAAAGACCACCGACCTTCCGCAAGAAAACTGGCAAACTCGTAGAATTTGAGAAAATTTCACAAACATAAAATCACTATACGGAAGCTAAGTGGTTTGTCTGTGAAGACAGATATTCAGATGGAAGAAAAGACATTTGGATTGGTTTCAATAGGTACTAACAGATCCACAATGATATGAGCTAAAACAAAGGCTTGGAAGCTAGTGAAGCTTGGTCATAATCATAATGAAACATTTCATTGGACCGGTTAGGAAATCACGTGAACTTCGTGTGGATTATGGGAAGAATTATTATACGCGTAATTCGCTTTTACCGTTTCCTGCATTTAATTCATACGCATGTACAGGTAGTTCTTACATATCTATTACCATAACATAACGATATCGCTTCGCACTCATATCAAGTGTTATCGTAATCGTTAAGGACTTAAATTGGCAAAGAGATACAAGCATTTCAACTGAATGCCGAAAGAACGATAACTTACGGCTTTCAACCTTTTACCATGCTCAACGTCGGTCAAGATTGTAATTACGTTTCGAGTTGAGTATGATAAAAACGTATAACCATGGACCAATGTTAGAAAATTGAAGAAAAAATCAAACATTTTTAGCTTGTTATATTTCTAGATTCTAAGAGTTATATAAGTGGAATACGAAGGGAAAGTCCCGTGTCGTGGAAGGAGTGGTACGCAAAAGAATCGTCCCTGCTTTGGCGTCACTAAATAGCATAGCATTTGTGGCACTTCACCTTAAGCAAGTGATACCTCCAAATAAGTGAAAAATTTTGGCGTGATGTAAACGTCAATAAAACAAACAAAACAAAATAATATAGCTACGAATTGCTTGATTACATAATTTCCGGGTAATGACAGAGTTGTTCCTATTGTTTATAAATCTATATATAGAAACATATAATCGATGGGAATAATCTGAGATAGACTTCTTTAGTGATTCCTAACTTCGTCATTTTGAAGGAAATTTAATCAGTCTGATGGACTTTCTAAATGAAATACAGCAAATTGCAATCATCATACATTTAAAGAAGAATGGTATGGTTTAGAGAGTTTTAGAAGGTTTTCGAGGAAAGGAACTCCAGAGCCTTACCACAAGGGTTTAATTGTCATGTCCATTGTGGACGCCAATGTATATATATTTTTCTCCCCCAGTTCAGTGTTATTCTGTCCGAAATCAGTCACGCTTTGATAACATTTGTTAATGTCGGTGCCCAGGTAGGCTACGAAACGTTATTCTCCTACTTATAAATAACGATTTACATTCATTTTCTACACAAATTATCTATTTAGATTTCCATCATTCAGTGTTCAGTTGGAGAGTCCATGACGTCATATTGCATTTGCAAATTGCAATTTTCCTGAGAGAAAGTTTTTCTTCTCAAGGATGTCCCATGTCGTTCACGTATAACAACTGGAAAAATGGGACGATGGGAAATAATTTATGTCACCGGGACAATAAAAGTGCTAATCTTCCGAAATATCAATTAAGTAATACCTAGAAAAAATATATGACGAAATGAAAACTCAAAATATTAAATAAAAGGGGAACCAATCCGAGGGAAATACATCTGGTTCAGGGAATACTCATCGGTATAATGCAACTGTTTTATTACACCGAAACAAACATTACACTCATGACGGCACTTCCGACGACTATATCAGGTTGCGTGGTGTGTTTTTGCTACCATGAGCATCTAATAGAGCTTGTTCTTTGTTTAACTTCGCAACTATATTGTAATAACTATGTTTACTTGCCGTGTGTTTGGTGAATGCGGAGTTAAGACTGTTCTGATTGGCTGGCACAAAACACCCCTTTCACAGGAAAATAGCCTCCCAAAAACAGCACCCTTTTGCAGGGAAATAGTTATGTGCAGCTACTTGTGGCGAAATAGCTAGTTTTAATGATAAATTTTTAATTTTTTATATAAGTAAATCTATAAAGGTATAATAATCGTCGGTAAGTTCAAGAATAACGATAAAATTATGGCATTCGTCGCTGTTTATACGTAAAAAGGATGCTATCATCCCGCCGACTAGCGGTTAGAAAAGCCGCGGTTTATGTGATATTATTTTCCCACTGGCTAAAAGTAAAAATGACGAAGTACCACTGGATACTCGACACTCCAAGTTCATTAGAATACGAATCATTAGATATGCAAATGGTCTCAACACGAAGAACAGTTGCGAATCCCAGACAGAATGTGGCTAGGTGTCAGTGAGCGTCCCCGGTTAGCATGCCATACCCGTCGCAAATATTACATAGAAACTTCTTGAGTTTGTTAAAAATGTCATCAGTTAGTTTGAGATTTAAAAAAGAAAGGGAGTCACTGTATATGGTCGTGCTCTAGAAACTATCGTTTGTTTGTTTGTTTATTGTTGTTTAACGTCCCACTCAAGAATCTTTCACTCATATAGAGACGTCACCAAATGCCGGTGAAGGGCTTCAAATTTTGGCCTATGCTCGGCACTTACGGCCATTGAGCAGTGAGGGTTCTTTAACGTGCCGACACCTACTGTGACACGGGGCCTCGAGTTTTACTGTCTCATCCTAAAGACAGGAAACCGACTGAGCCAGGGCCCGAAGTCAAATTTACTCAATACTCAAGCTCAACTTTTATTTTGTTATTTTGACTATATAATCGCTTGTAAAGTTTTGGGTTTGAGTAATAAGGAAACATACTATTATTTTTCATCATTCACACATAAATGTTTCATCAAACTTATGATTTTCATGTAAAAATAATAAATACGTTGAGTACGTACTCAAACTATTTTTTGATATTTCTGTAGTTTTCTTCAATCAGCAATATTTGTTATCATTATTTACAATTGTATGCTCTCAATATACAAACATGTCAAGTTACAGAATTAATTTTGCATGTTTTAACCTTAAAATCATGAAAAGTTAGTTGAATTTGAGTACTTTTGGTGGCTTCGGGCCCAGGCCGGCTCTAGAATAGTATCTAACATTCCTGAGAGGGGGGGACTTCATATTGTGTAACAAGATCCCCGTATCGACCATAAAGCTTACTTAGTGATTTCAAGCGTTCAACAACGTAACCTTGTGTAGAGTGAAACTACTTATTACCGCAGAGGAGAGTGTTGTCACACTGCCTGTAGGTAAGATTATTAAAAGAAATTATGATGACTTTGATAAAGATCTCAATATGTTCTTTTACAAAATCTTGAAAAAAAAATATTTCATTTTAAAACAAATGAAGTTAAAGTAAAGCCATACCTCGGATCAAAAGAATGAACTTCACATCCTTGTTCAGCCATTGCGTCATCAAAGGTAGAATCATTTGCAATTCTGAAGGAGGGAAAGCAAAATTATGTCTTTATATCATCCGAATATGGTGAGTAAACATAGAAAGTATCAACCTGATCACCCTACAAGTCATAATAAAATGATCTGACAAAATAAGTCAGAGGATCTAAAAACGGTATAAGAAATTTAAACATCCATTTGACATTGTCATTATCATTGTTTCAGAATGTTTCTTTTGGATTTTTTTCTCAGAAAATGGATGTTTTAATGTCGAATGTCGTCCATTTGCTAACAAACAGATATTTGGTATTAGAAAAATTAGCATTGTTCTTATATTCACTTCAGTGCCCATCTATTAGGAATCCAAATACGTAATTTCATGACTAACACCATAATGTATGATAAATGATTGAAAATACCATTAGTGAAGATACCAATAATTATAATCAATAGTTCTTTAGAGTAAACACTATAAATTACCCGAAAGAGTATACCAAGCATGGCCTCCGCAACTTAAACGATCCGTCGAAGCACCCAAACCAGTTGCCCAACGGTCGGAAGTCCTTGCAAAAATAATCCTTTGGTCGTTGGCTTAAATCTCTACAAAAATGTACATAACAGCATTTTACTCGATAACACAACATTTTTTTTCATCTGAAAATTTGGATTTTACCGTAAAGTAAACTTTAAATAGGTTCCAACAAAACACCAACTTTCGAAACCTAGAAGTGAAAGAGGTTGAATTTGATGCGGAAATTTTCATGTATACATTTAATTTGTGTAAAAAATATTTTCGTCTACGGCGGAAATATGAAATTCAAGATCTAGTATAATCTTAGGATAATCTTATACTTGATTTTAAATCAAAATGATATCAGGAGTTCGAGGGTGTTTCACCAATTGCTGTTAGTAAAAAAACTATCAATGTCACTTTGATGTAACATATCAATTGCCTTTCTGCATTATATGAACTCTAAATAATTTAAGGTGTTAATATTCGCGATATATATTCACAATGTTGATATATGTTTGACTTTGGGAAACAATGAATAAGTTTTTGATCAATATATATATATATATATATATATATATATATATATATATATATATATATATATATATATATATATATATATATATATATATATATATGCTATTCCTGATTCAGGAATTCAAAGTCTTGAAAAAAACAACGCATGAAGTTAATCTCTTATATGGTATATTTTAGTAAAATATTCTAAGCATAAGAGGTAGAGGCCACGTAAAATGTATCAAAACCGAAAGAAGTTGAGCTCGGCATGAAGGTGAGTGCATTCATTTTATAATATATAATAAACGTTGATAATTTTGTGTAACATACATGAAGTTCAAAATCGTAGCCACAAGACAAATAGGCATGACTACTTTTTTGGTTGTTGTTTATTATTATTTAACGTTACACTCAAGAATATTTCACTCATATGGAGACGTCAGGAAATGCCGATGAAGTATCATCCAAAAGACAGGAAACAAACCTGCTGCCGACTGGACTCGAACTCACGACCTCACGATCAAGAGTCAAGCACGCTACATGACTACAAAGTGGCATAATTTGTGGGGCCCATTTAGGTTCTACTATCCTAGTTCCTTAGAACATAGACAAGATTAACATATTAAAGGGGCACTGACTGTGTTTACCAAATATGTATTTTTATCTCTATTTTTACTACGTGAACATGATGTATAAAGACATATAAGAGCTATACACAGGCAGTAACAATCTTATATTCCTATGTGTTTTGTGAAAATTAGGTCCGGTCCGGTTGGTATGCATATACAAATAGTGAAATTGAGTTAATCAATTGCAACTGAAAAAGTTTCAAAGTTTCTCAAGATATCAAGGAATTTAACAATTTTTATGTCTGTGTATATCTCTTTTTGTTATTGTATATCAATCTGAGTAGTTAAAAGGAAAAAACGATTTTTGAAAAACACAGCCAGCTTAGTCAGTTATGACTCTAAACGAGAAGCCTTTATATGAATATATGTTGATTGTAATCACTCTAACAACAAGTCTTTACTCGATATTATATATGGATTGTAATCACTCTAAAACGCAATACTCAACGATAAAATATACACCTATGGAACTGTGGCCACCTGCCACACATTGATTGTAAGTACTCTAAAAGACACGGTTCAATACAGTGATACATACATCTCTAGGAATGCAGCCGCCTGCCACCAGAGTGAGTTTTGGGTTTCTTTCAGTTTACGGTAAGAGAACAGGTCAGACGTCCAATCTTCGGGTCTTACTGGATTCAGCTGATGATGATTCAGTAAAATATGTTTTGAGAGGTTTCCTTTGTGTGGTCTTTGTACAGCCGCATCAGAGTCCTCTCGGAAACGGTGACTTTGAAACTTTGATACGTAACTTCTACAATCACATTCTGTAATAAAATGATTAATAGAATCTACATTACATCATATAAATTGCACTGTGACGTTATAGTGCGAGTAGCTTTCAATAACCTAGGGTTGACAAGGAAATCCTTCCCCGTTAAGATGAAGGGTGAAATGGGCGAAATTAGGGTCCATATTGTACAGATATGTCAGTCGACACTTAAAAGCCTAAGGACAAATTCGCATAGTCAATAGATACAAATTTATAATAATAAGTATATATATATATATATATATATATATATATATATATATATATATATATATATATATATATATATATATATATATATATATGAGAGAGCCGGCCTGGCTCAGTCGATAGTGCGCTCGACTCATGATCGTGAGGTCGCGAGTCACAGAAGTTGTCGCACGTTAAAGAACCCTCACTGCTCAATGACCATAGGTGCCGAGCAGAGGCCCTTCACAGGCATTTAGGGACGTCTCCATATGAGTGAAAGATTCTTGAACTGGACGTTAAACAACAATAAACAAACAAACAAAGCAATATATATATATATATATATATAAATATATATATATATATATATATATATATATATATATATATATATATATATATATATATATATATACCGAGTTCTCATGTTTGGAATTCTACTCACGGTCATCGAAACATTTATTTTTGTAAATGCGTATATGACCAAGTGGTTAGGACGTCGTGCATGAGGGCCAGGCGATTGGTGCCGGAGGTCGAAAGTTCGAACCCCAGCAGGGGCATGGTGAGTTTATAGGTACCTTGTTATTTCTGTATTTGTGCTATATATATATTGTTCCTTTCGCTAAACTTTTGACTTAATTTTTATCTAAAATTTTTTATCTCAGGTATAGAACAATAATTTGACAAAAAGACAAGTGCAATAATAAACACTTTTCCGAAAATAATTTTTTTCGTATATTTTTTGTAAAAGCGAACTACGTTTCATATTTAATGTAGATATAACTTACTTTCACAACCATTGTGATCCGCAGATTTAAAACACGCCAATAGTACTACTACCACAATCACAACGATACTCAGTGCTAACCTTGATAGTCTTCTCATAATGTTTGTAAGGAAATCAATGGGAGCTGAAAAATGTCGTACAAATTAAAACTGAAGAAGTACCAAGGTAATCGAAACTCCGGATCCATTAGAATGAGACAAATCGGATATTCAAACTGTCTCAACATGAAAAAAATTGCGAATCGCAAACGGGTGGGACCAGGTGTCCGGAATGAGTGTCCTCTCGAATTCGATGAAAAGGCCAAGTTCAGTGAAAAGTTCAAGCTCGGCGAAGAGGTAGACTTAACAGCGGCTTTAACACAAAGAACAATTGCGAATCCCAAATTGCCAGCACGCCGCTCCCATGTACCGAATTATTTATATTTCAGTGGTACTGTATACATTTTGCATAGTATATACAAAACAACATATGTTTCTATCCGTATCACCAGACTGCATGTTAATTTTATATTGGAAGGATTCAACATTTAGAAACATTTGTGCTTTTGTATTTACTACAAGCCCTTATTCATTTAATTGTGTATAAAATTTGAAATTCATTTGTATTTTAAAGTTCTTCAAATATTTGGATGGATCAAATTTTATTTAGTAGTTCTTTTGGAATTTCTGTACAACTCGAAAATACACCACACTTTGTCGATGTAAATTTACATGTTAAAATGTGGTGTTATTGTGTTTTTTGTTTTCGTGAAATGGTGAATAGGTCTTGGCACATGTGTACAAACACAGCGAGTCTACTATATATAATCAAAAGGTCAATTACATAATCACATAGCTTATATTTGATTTCTGTCATTTGTCATTTCGAGGTTTCGGGTATACTGCCTGTCATGAATAATAATGATAATAATAATAATAATAATAATAATAATAATAATAATAATTGTGGACAGCTTACAAAAAATCATGTAGATATGAGTAAAGCCCCATTCATGTGGCAAGTAAATTTACTCAAGTATGTAAATGTGGCATTTATGCATTTACTCAAGTAAGTAAATTTACACTTGGAGCAAATTTGCATTGACTTCTGAGGTAGTTTGATTTGTTTTTGTGGGGGTATCGGGAGGCTGACAAGACGATGTTTATAGCATCTGAAGAAATGGATATCATCTCTAATTATATTTCGCGATCTTAAGCTGATACTGACATAAGGGGAAATTGTAATATATTTGATCCATTGCAAATTTTGTTTACAAATTAATTTTCAGTCATACATGTTGAGAAAACGCAAACGAAAGTATTACCGATATGTAGGTTAAAACTTTAGACAGGACCTGGAATAAAACAAAGCGTAGTTAAAAGTAATAAAATCCAAAACGGAAAAAGCTGGGGCGAGTACAGGATTTCAAGCTTGAGCAGGGTAAAGAAGAGAAGATAATTGTTTTCGCGGAGCATGAAAATTTTGTTAATTTATTTTTATTAATTTTCCAACTTTTTATTTAAAAAATATATAGGTTTCAAACATATCAACTTCTGGTTTTTACATACCGCATATTATAAAAAATTGTACAGTTCGTATAGAGTTAATTTTTATTAAGCTTACATTTATACTTCAGCGTCTTTTATCCTTTACGCCCCCACCGGATCTGCACTGTGATGCTTCTGTTTGGTAAAATCTAATGTAAATGACAAATCTACATACATGATATTTTTTCCACGTGAACGCATAGCAAATTTGCTTTTACAGAGGTGAGTAAATTTGATTTCAGAGATAAACGTGCACACAGGTAAACTTTTTCATCGTCTTAAAATAATTGAAGCATGACGAAGATGTGAATAACTGCATTACGATGGTTATGGTGAAGAATATCATATATCATATATTTCTATTGCCTTTATACTGAATGCGGTAACACATCAGCTAAGGATTAAAGTATGAATACACAATTGCGTGTATCATGGTTAAATGATTAAATCTCTCTCTCAATGTTGCATGTGCACGTGCTAAACATCAGTTATTTGATATCTTGAGTATCAGTATGTTTGTCGGTAATTGTAAGAGAAAGACAACTGGTTTGTAAGAATGAACATTGACAGCTGTAAATGTTTTGATAAACATACATTAAAATACCTTGTATGTACAGTTTACAGCTGTTGCTACAGCCACAATATGTACAATATTTACATCGAAAAAAACCCAGTATTATTGCAAAATTTAATGAACGCATGATAGATCTGAAATGTATAATTATGCACATGCTTGAATTATTTTGGTTTAAAAAATGCTGAATATGTATTTTTATATCTGGGTCAATTTCAATTTCGTCCAGTATAAGATGTAATCAATTTTCTTTGTCGTGTTTGTTTCTCAAGTCCGGATTTGAAAGTTTGGTTGGTCTGTATGTTTATACATAAGTCCAGTATGTGACCAGCAGTAAACGCTTTGTGGTTGTGGTCACGGAATCCCATGCTTATCGTTAGTATTGAACTGCAGAATTAAGATAGTAAGGACGATTCGTGTCTACCGATACTTATACGTCTAAACAATGGGATAACTGATAACGTTTTGATATTTTTTAAACTTTGAATTATCCAATGCATGTGCTTAATTTAAAATTCGGAAACAAGTATCCGGAGTTTACCTACGTACGTGAATGCCAGCCAATCAATAAACCATCCAGATAATTAAACAGCAACTTTAATTTGGAGGTGAAATAAGTATGTCAAATCATCAACAAAGAAGAGTTCCACTCGAGGGAAATAACTCACATATATATTAATTTACAGAAACGATATCTTCTTGAGCATTATAACTTTAGTATTATGATTAAAATATTTATAACCACTAGGTCGTTGCCACTGCTGGTGGACCGTTTGAGTTCCCGAGGGTATACATAAACCTAGTACCTGGCATTTCGGTACCAGCTGAAAATCTTATACTAAAGTAATATTTGGCACTGATAAAACCATTTAAATTCCTAATTTTTCTAAAGCTAGGATAATCATTATTTTACAATGGTTACTCTTAGACGGATTTTGACTTTGTTTTAGATCTTTTATTTGGCCTTGTATGATACCACTTTCTCTTTAGAAAATACACATGCATATTAAATAGGAGCTCAACTGATGAAGTCTAATTGACAGAAACGATATCGTCTTGAGCATTATAACTTTCGTATTATGTTTATAATATTAATAGCGAATCAATTAATGTACAAACAGGAAAAGATAACTCTTAAATTAACCATCGGCGTTATGTCCCTTTTTTTTTCTTGCGGGGGGGGGGGTAGTGAAAAATAAGGGAAACACTTTTAGGAAAATGCTAAAATAATTGCAGTGAAATAGGGTGACTTTAAAAAGACTGCTTTTAGCAATTACGGAAATGAATGCTAGTTAAGTTACAATGTACCCCGGAAGACCGGACTCAACCATTTTTCAGTTATACGGTGGCGTCCACTTTTTAATGGTTGAAGGGAGAACCCGGTAACAATGTACACGGAAATGTAACCGGAAAAAGACTGCAGGCCTTCCGTCAATTTTCTCACACAAATCAGCTTATTCCTGTCATTTTTATATATTTTGTATAGAGTTTCAATTAACTAATAAATTGTTTTTGACTTTGTCTCGAATTGAGAAGTAATGTGTATATATATGCCAGGGTAGTCAAACTGACAGCGGGGCAAAGATTTCGTGTTAAACATGCTATGTTAATGTGTTGAGTTTAATATAATATATCACATTTTTATATTTGGAAATTAGGCACAAAGTAAAAACTAAATATTTTGAATTTTAGGACTGTTCGGCTGTATCTGTAAGAAAAGTTCTATAATAGCCTAATAAAATAAGGGCCGAGTGCAATTGAATACTACCTCCTAAATGAGAATATAGTCCTCGACAAAATAAAACAGTTATTAGGTATATACCCGACCAACCACGAGAATATGTCTGGTTGATAAAGTCCATTGAAGGCTCGGACTTAATCAGCCCGTCATGTTCACATGGCAGTCAGTAACAAACCTAATAACTAATGTTGACTGAACTATATATATATATATATATATTTATATATATATTCTTAACAATATATGTACTTTATATAATTCGAGCAAGTATATTTTATATACTTATATCAATTTCAGATATTTATTTTTACCACACTAAAAGCAATAAGCATTAATAAAATGTATTTTGGCCATAGACAAGAAGTTTAACTGTAATACTCAATAGTATACTGTAATCAATTTTCGATGTTGAGCTTGTTCGATATTATTTGTCCATATTTGTCCCGAGGAATATATAGGAATTTAAGCATTTCAATAGTATTTTCATTGTTAAAAAAATTAATTGTTTAATTATTTGTTTTGTGAAAATATGCTATATGTGAAAATAAAATTGTGATCTCTAATATTTACTTTGTTTAAATTGTCATATCTTTGAACTGATACACTAGAAAAATTACACCCAAGGATCCAATGAACTTGGAAACATTCTCGTTTTAGCGATGAAAACTGTGATATTATTATGTGAAACAAGAAACAGAATTGATATGTTCAGTTAATTCCGTATGTTTACAAACTTGACGTAGTTTGGGCTTATCTAGCAGTATAAATGTATGTATTCGTTATCAGCACATGTGCTTGGGTAATTATCACACTTCATGATAAGTAGGAAACTAAATATCATAAGTATCTTCAGTCTTATCATAATAAGAGTGTTAAGTATACCTCTGATTATTAGTATAAGTAGTACATTTAGATGTCCTTAGCAAATAGCCTTACAAGTATGTATGATAGTAATAGCATGAGTGAATGAAAGAGAATTGTGTGGGTCGGGGCTGCTATAAAACCATCCAGAGTTAAAGATGTAGAGAGTAGCACACAGTTAGGAAGAAAGAGGGTGTCGATCACGCCGTGCGGGTCGCCGTGAGGGTGCATAGCTTGGCATTCTTATAGTCAGCATACAACATGTTAGGTTGTTTGGACTTTCAAAATAATATTGGAAATATTGGAGTTGTCCCTGCTTTATATCAACGGTCATAAAGAATAAGTGCTAGATATACCACAATGCGACAAGATATGGCTTCACGATATTTTTCTTAAAAATTTGTAATTTTATTTGAAATATATAGGAAAAAAATTAATTGTGTATGAATACTTTTTGTACTTCTATATACATGTATTCATGTTATTATAATCTTTTTGTCGTGAAAAAGGGGACAGGTAGTCCTGAAAATGTCCGTGCTGTTAGACATTTTAGTGCTTTTTAGTGCTAAGCGTATTTTAAAATGAATCTGCAAATACTTATCAATGCAAACATGTGCACGTAATTGTTAAAGATTTATTGGAAATGAATATCAAAACGTATACAGTATGAGTACAAGACGAATAATTGCATGTACAATGTGAAATGTGAAAAGATAAATAATGACTATTTTGTTCTTTTAATTTCTTATAAATACTTTTAAATAATCACAATGTAATTTGACTTGTAGGCAGTATATTGTATTGCTAATTATATACAGTTTATATACTGCCGAAATTTGTAGAAAAGGCCCGACAATATAATAAAAAATCTCGGCGAACTCCAGAGAGTTAAGCTTGGGTCCATATGGAATTAGCAAATTATCAAAAACATTACATGAGGTGTCGAAATTGATTTGTTTGTTTGTATTAAGATTTAAACACTACAACAAGCATCTTAAGTTGCGGCTACTTTTTTCAGTGTAAATGGTGAGTTGAAAACCCATTTTCATATCATTAGATCAGAGATGACTGTGATGAGATCTCCCCTTTTAGCGTGTTGATTAGAATCGTCCAGCGCGTCTCCTCTGTGGCAGACAAAAATACAGCGATACCTGAAATAAACAAAAATGAGTTACAACCACAAGGGATGCATGTCATGATGAAAAAATTCTCAGATACCAGAGTATAAATCAATAGAATGTCCAGGACATAGATACAAATCCGGTAAAAATGGACAAACACAGAACTCTGGAAACCAAGAAGAGGGATCAGGTGTCATGGAGGAGTAAGCATCCCCTGTCGACCGGTCACACCCGCCGTGAGTCCACAGTCAAGTCCAAATGAAATACGTGAGGAGTGAATCGTCATCACAATTGGTACAACAACCGCCAACGAAAATGCAACTCAACATTTCACTTAGTGAAACAGAGTAATCGCAAACAAGACTATTATACCGACCGTAAAATTTGCGGAACGTTGACATCAAACGCGGTTTTCGATATCCCTGTGTCAATAATTTGTCACTGAGTAGTTTACCTCTGTATATGAATTCTTCATATGTTGAGCACGCCCTGGCATATCGGATCACCGAATTTGACTTCATCACCAAATTTGACCTTTTTACCGAATTCGACCCATTCATCGATCGGATGTGGATCAGCAGAATTTGACTTTCATCACAAATTTTATCCTGTTTGGGATTCTTAATTGATTTCATGTTGAGACCATTTGCACATCGAAAAAATTGTCAAAAGAACTTGAAATTGATTGGTACTTCTTCAATTTTACTTGTGAAATTACATCTCGTACGGATAATTCTTATGAAAATGTACAATGGGAAAGCCGCAATTTAGTAGGTCGTAATTTAGTTGCCATTATCTATAGTAAGTAAAATGTTAAAATGCAGCGTCTTCATCATAAGTTCGCTGGAAAGTCGCATTGACATATAAGCTATCACAAGTCATATTTCCCTCGTGCAAAAACCCTGCCAAATACTAAAGCTTTTTGTCCTATATATGATATTCAATTCATGCCCTGGTTGTAAGACATGAGATTTGTTTATCTGCGAAATTTTTTCCCTCGTTCGCCCTCGGGATGGACTTACTTGGGTACTCGACGACGCCCTACACCTGTAATAAATTATTTGTTCTTTTCGGACGGAGAAAATTTAACAAAATATTTCAGCGTCACTATCTCATCGATAAACTCGTAAATTTGATCATGTTTAGTATCAAATGTATCTGTCACAAGTTCAAAAGTCAATAAGTTACGGTCATATTTATAAGCTATCACAAGAATTGTGCATGCCAAATACTAAAGCTTTTGTCCTATATATCATAATATGTAAAAAAGATTAAATTTTTTGTCTATGGACGCTGCTGACGACGCTCACCTGTAATTTTGTTTTATTTTCACTATATAAAACTTTTTACATAGATATGTATTGTTTCAACAATATTTTTATCGTGGCGAAAAAAATTATTAAACGTAAAAGGAGTATATTTTCCACATTTCAAATTTTTGTAATACTATTTACACATTTCAAATATAAGAATATAAACCAATGTTTTTTAGATAGTTTAAAATGATGTCGCGAGCGAGAGTATTAAAAACACTATCAAGATCACGTCTCGTAATATTTCTCACGAGTAAGTTTAAAATCAGTACATTCTGTTTAAAATATGTTTAATTGTCAGTCTGGATTCACACGCTATACATTTCGGTGGTTCTTCGTTCAATAACAAATATCTATGTGTAAGGTTACAGTGACCAAAAGTAGTCTGGTCAGAGTAACCTCATTTTTTCTATTACTACATTGGGTTGCTCATGTCATCATGTAAATTGCTAATGCATTGTGTCAAAATTTGCCTGCATTTGATTTGATTTGATTTGATTTTTTGTTTTACGCTATACTCCAACAATCTTTCAGTCATATGATGGCGTCCAGTTTTTATTGGTGGAGGACAAAAAAACCCCGGTTACCATTGTAAAGAGCACCGACCTTCCGCAAGAAAACTGGCAAACTTTCCCGCGTAATTCGAAATGACCCTAGCGGGATTCGAACCAGAGGTGAGAGGCCTTGTGATTTAAAGCGCAATGCTCTAACCACTCGGCCACGGAGGCCCCCAAATTTGCCTGAAAAATACAAATAAGGTTTGAAAATTAACGCATTAAATTATTCGACTTGCAAAAACTTACTTTTAGCAAGATTTTTGCATACAAAACACACTTTTGTGTTGTTTTTTGTCTTTCAAATTTTGGGCAAGCGAATTTGTCACGCTTCAGATACAAATGACCCTGACACGTATCTGTATGCTGTGTATTTGTCCTGGTGTGTCTGTGTCAAATTTCATATATAGGAAACATGTACACATATGTTAGGGTCTTCTCAAAACACATACCTCTGCAATGTCACCAGCATATCCGGTCGTATTTTTGTCACATCTGCCGATAAACAGTGGGTTTGATCTGATTTCTACGTCACCTGTGCGAAAAGTAAATCTGTATATATATATATATATATATATATATATATATATATATATATATATATATATATATATATATATATATATATATATATATATATATATATATACACGATAGTTATACTGTTTTTGAATTATGGTTGAATTCACATTAAATATTTTTATGTGGCGCAGTTTTAATGGCGCAGGTGAGAACCCGGTTACAATGTAGCCGAGATGAGATCATCGAATTCCCTCAGGTTAATTGGAAAATTTTCTGACACAATCAGCTTAATTTCCAATGGACTCGAACTCTCGTTGACTCGAGGTGAGAAACGTCATGGTTTAAAGTGCGATGATCTAGCCATATAAGCCCCCCCCCCCGATAAATAGATAATCGATTTTTTTTTAAAAAAGATATATTGTAGGTAAAAAGCATTTCGATGTTTAGAAAATCCAGTACTTAATATACAGTCAACATTGCATTAAAACCATCTCTTTATGAAAGGGCACCTGTCAATAAAGGCTTTCCAAACATATGTTAACATTTTTTCATTATTAAAAGTCACTTGTATATAAAAGCTACATTTCCTGTTCCTTTGAGTGGACTTTATAGATAAGTTTGCTTGTAGTAGTTTGCATGTTAGAAATATGTAAGAAATGAATCTTACCAGAGAGTGAAACAGACTTCTTCTGACCATTTACAATGCCAGTAAGAGTTAAGCCATCGTAAATCAATGTCGCTTGGTTCCAGTCATTCATCTACAAGATATATTAAATATTATAAACATAATACGAAAGTTATAATGCTCAAGACGATATCGTTTCTGTCAATTAGACGTCATCAGTTGAGCTCCAATTTGAAAACTATGTGTATTTTCTAAAGATAAAGTGGTGTTATACAAGACCAAATAATATCTCTAAAAGTAAAGCCGAAATCCGTCTAAGAGTAATCATTAGTATAAGATGAATAGCCGAAATCCGTCTACGAGTAACCAATGTAAAAGATGTGACGATATTTAACGATCCATTTATTGTTAATCACTTGAATTGCTAGAAAAGAAATATTATCAATATCAAAGCAACTTGTTTATTCTTTTTCAGTCTGGTTGTTTGAATGATGGTTTACACGACACTGAACAGACCAGAGAGGTTTGAAGCGCTCTATCCACACGGCCACGTATTTTTCTTTTGAAAAAAGGAAGGAAAAAAGAAAAACCCAGGGATCAACATAGGCTGAATTTATCGTCTACAAAGTGGTATTGATTTATAAATAATTTTCTAAACCTTTCATGTATTGCACTAAACTGGTTGAAACTGGTTTCAATTTTCTCAATTGTCATCAACAGTTTCAAACCAGATTGAGAAACTGAGCAAACTACCTCCGGAGGTGGTTTACATGCACTCCAAAGCATGAAAAGATGCAATAGTAATGAAACTGGTAAATAAGTTGTTGTGACATACATTGTTTTATTAATAAAGTAATAAGTATCATGGATATCCCAAACACAAAGTCCATTAGAAAACGACAAATTAGATATCAAAATTGTCTCAACACGAAGAACAATTGCAAATCCCAAATGGATGGAACCAGGTGTCCGAAAGGAGTCAACGTACCCTGTTAGAATGCCACATCCGTTGCAAATGTTCCATGAAGACGACCTCTCGTGTTCGGTGAAAAGGTCATGTCATGGATATTTGTACTATAAGAAGCATTATTTAAATTTATAATGTGCATAACTGCTTCTATAACTTTATCAATAATTGTGTTTTCTTTTTGAGAAGTGTTTTTTTTTTTATTTGTTTGTTTTTTTTTTTTTTTGCCATCTATAAAGAAGCTATGTATAGACATTAAACGGCTATCCGGCTATCAATAATTCCATTTTACAATAGCAATTGCAACAAGGCAAAAATGTTTTACGGTATTGAAATGATATGTTCACAAATTCAAATTAAAATGTTAACTACGTTACCTTCATGGGTACTTCGATTTGTTTCACCTTACGTGGTAATGTATCGGCAACAAATTGTACCGTCTTCCTCTTCCGGTTGATCTCCATCCCGTACGACATAGGTATTCCGTCAGCACAATTACCAACGAGCAGCTGCTTTTGTGTTTTGCTGTTTCCGGGTTTGAATTTGATCTTTATCATTAATTTATCACCCACGGAAGCACCTACGAAACGCCAGATTGTTATATCGCTATTTTCTGAGAAAACTGCTGTACCATGGTTAATATTTACAGAAGTTGGACCAACAGCCGCTCTTTTCCCAGACGTATCAATAAAACTGTTGTTAAAATCGAGCACAAGTTCTGGTCTGCATGCTAAAAAGTTAAAATGTTAGTTAAATAAATTTTCTATCAATGATTGCTTCATTCAAGGATTTATGTCTTTATATCCCTCCCTCTCCATTCATTTCACACACACACACACACACACACACACACACACACACACACACACACACACACACACACACACACACACACACAGATTTATGTTGAGATTAAAAAACTCATTACCATTAGTTTACAAAACGGGGCATCCGTGGTAGAGTGGTTAAATCATTGCGCTTTGAACCATGAAGTCTCTCACTTCTTGTCACCGTAGGTTAAAACCTCGCTGGAACCTAAGCTGATTTTGTGAGATAGTTTCTCAGTTTACTTGCGAAAGGCCGGTGGTCTCTTCTTGGGCGCACTGTATCCGGTTTCTATCCGCCTCCATTAAAATCTGACCGCCACCATATAAAATTGTTAAGTGTGGCGTAAAATATAAAATTACCATAACAGTAGCTATTCAAAACATGAATACAACCTTAATGAAATATTTTATCAGTACTTCCGGTACATAAAAAACAGGTGACCGTATTTTAAAAAATTAATCAAAGTTGACATTTGCTTGATACCTTAATATAAAACGACTATACATGTAAAAGACGTAACCTTACCAACTTTATTGCTGACCAATGTAAGAATTGAACATCCACACGAAACAAAATCATAACTCGTTCCATCCGGACATGGTCGGATCTCATATTTATCCCCGACTTCCTCTAGATAATAACTTCGATCTTTCGGGTAAGGTTTATTCTTGCACATTTCTTTGTCTAGAAGTAATTCAAATATTATACTTTAAATCATTCCTAAAAAAAGTATTGAAGTAAAGTAAAAACTTTTATTTACTATAGATAAGATTTACTGTAAAAACGTTTGTTTACTGTAGGAAAAACTTTTGTTTACTATAGGTAAAACTTTGATTTACTAAAGTAAAAACTTTTGTTTACTATAAGTAAAATTTTGATTTGCTATAGGAAAATAAGAAAAACTTTTGGTTACTGTAGGAACAACCTTTTGTTTACTAAAAGACTACACCATATGAGTGAAATGTTCTTGAGTGGGACGTTAAACAACAACAACAACAACAAAACAAAACAAAAAACAACTATAGATAAAACTGTCGGCAAAACCTGTGTTTACTATAGGTTGTTGTTGTTGTATTGTTGCTTAATGTCCCACTCAAGAATCTTTCACTTATATGGAGACGTCACCAAATGCCGGTGAAGGGCTTCAAATTTTGGCCTATGCTCGGCACTTACTGCCATTGAGCAGTGAGGGTTCTTTAACGTGCCGACACCTACTGTGACAATGCACCCCGGTCTCATCCGAAGGATGGGAAAAGCCAGCCGCTGTTTACTATAGGTAAAAGTTTGAACTACTGTTAGGAATCTTTTGTTTCCAATAGATAAAACTTCGATTTACTGTAGGAAAAACGTTTGTTTACTTTAGGTAAAACTTTTGATTTTCTTTAGTAAATAGAATAGTTAATTGTAGTAAACTAACTACAGACAATTGTTTTTCTATACTAATATGAATATATGAAAACTTTCTTACTTTTATCCTGTATGTTTTGTTTTAAAGTGAATGGAATTTTCGTAATAAATTTCCGCCTAAATTGTTTTGTGGGAAGGGATTGAACTGGACGTCTGTATATCCTTTCCGGACTAACGGGAATAGTTTCCAGTTGAAACATATCACGTGATTCAGTGTTATGTGGATTTTGTCGCCTCATAAATGCTAATTTATGCAATAAGCTTATGTAAGGTGTTTGAAATGGTCGCATTCCTGGAATGTCTTTAGGTCGAGTTCTTCTCCGATTAAATAATTTGTCTATGTTTCTGAATGATTGTTTCTTTTCAGAGATGCTAGGATATATTCGTCTGCTGCCCATGCTATTGACAACTTTCACAGATTCTTTTTCCAAAACAGATGGTTTTGACTTCTGATGTTTATTTTTTTGTTTTGAAATTAATTCCGTAGAGTATTTTGTCTTCCTGACACTTTTCGGTATTTTCATTCGTCCATTCCATTTAGAAGATTTAGTAACATTTAACATTCTATTCTTCTTCTGCAGAACATCTGTATCTGTCTCCATGTGGTTTTTGACATGGATTTTCTTTGGTGAAGAACGATTGATTATAGGTACGACGGAGTCGTTGAAGACAAATTTGTTATCGTCTGCAAAATTGAAGGACGGAATCGTCATCATGAAATTAATTCTTTTCTTTGCTTTTGCTTTCTTAATTTCACCTAAAATGGATGCTATTTCTTTGAGACTGCCAACTTTATCTACAGTCTTTTTAACAACAGGAAGTGAGTTCAACGAGAATAATTTAACTGGCACTGGAATTTTACTTCCTCTCATCCTTTTCTCGTTCAAGTATTGTATCAAAAACATATTTGGACTTGAATCAATCAATTCGGACATAAATGGTGTATCCAAAGTCTTTAATATTTTGGTGTTGGTGGTATTGTTTGAAGCAAGTGATAAATGTTTTTCTGGAATCAATTTATACTCTGCATTCGGTTTTATGTCCAGGTTTTTGGAATTCATCGTCGAAAGTAAAGAATCATTGACTGCCGATAGAACTGGTGGTAAATTGACTTTATTGATCCGTTCTGATATTTTTGAATTTCCCGAGGACGACGGGAGGCTAATGGAATCGAGGAGAAAAGAATGATCATATATTATATGACCCTGTGGTATCTGGTATGGAGGATCTGCAAACGGAAGAACAATGTGTATTGATAAACCGTTAGAAATGACAATGTTTTTTTGTTAATTGTTGTTTAATGTCCCATTTAAAAAATCTTTCACTCATACGGAGACATCACCAAATGCCGATGAAGGGCTTCAAAATTTGGCCTATGCTGGGCACTTACGGCCATTAAGCAGTGAGGATTCATTAACGTGCCGACACGTACTGTGACACGGTACCTTGGTTTTTACTGTCTCATCCGAAGGACGGGAAACCAACCTGCCGCCGGCTGGACTCAAACTCATGATCAAGAGTTGAGCGTGCTACTGACTCTTGAAAAGTAAAACTGACATTTATACCAAGTCTTGGGAAGAATTCAAAAATGAGTGAAGATTTACAACGGACAACGGACGACAGACAAAGGCGGTAGCAATAGCAAGCTGTGTGACCTAATAATCAGATGTTCCGAAATTACCAGTTACGGGGTTTATGTATACCCTCGGGGACTCAAACGACCCAGTGGTGAAAGAAAACTTTATATTTCAGAATACAATGTACATGTTTACTGTTCGATATCATTCACTTTTTTTCAATTTTTCACAATAATCGAATATATATATTTTTTCAATCTTAACACTTCAGCTATAGCTGTTTATATAGCTATTTAAAAACATGACTGACTGACCTGTGACCTTTACAGAAAAATCATTTGCTGTGATGGACGGGGAAGTAGATTTTTCGACAACGACCGGAAATGTATAATTTCTAATAGTTTCTGCTGTCGTATAATTCGTATGGTCTTGATTCTGATCTGCAATTGTCTTTCTCTCTTGAACGATTTCTTTCTTTCTCAAATCTTGTATGACAACTTTTTGTGAACTGTCTATTCCATTTCTAGATTGTAAATCAATTGTCTTTAAGGCAAAATCTTTGTCAATCGACGGTTCATCCAAATTTTCCAGTAACGATTTCATCTCAGAAACATCATGGCCACCGCCTACTGCAATTCCATTGGTGTTTGGAAATGATACTAAAGAATTTGACTTTTCTGTCTTTGTTTTTGAATCCAAATTGTCAGGATCTTCTGAAAAAGATAAAAAAAAATACTAAGTGTTTGTTTTGTTTATTGTTGTTTGACGTCCCACTCAGGAATCTTTAACACATATGGAGAAGTCACTAAACGCCGGTGAAGGGCTTCAAATTTTTGGCCTATGCTCTTCACTTACGGTCACTGAGCAGTAAGGTTTCTTTAACGTGCCGACACCTACTGTGACACGGAACCTCGGTTTTTCCTGTCTCATCCGAAGGACAGGAAACCAACCTGTCGCCGGCTGGATTCGAATTCATCAATCAAGAGTCGAGCGCGCTACCGACTGCGCCAGGTCCGCTCAATTCAGTTCGTATAAACAATATTGTCACATATTTTTTCTTTCTGATTGTGCGACGACTACTTTGACACGTGACGTCTGTTCTCAATACCGTGCGAAAAACTCTTTACATTCACTCTTTATACCAATCATGTGAAAAAATATGTTTGGTTTGTAGTGATATCATGTGGAACATGCATAGGGAATCTGACCAGAGACTACCTTGCTTGCAAGGCGAACACTGATACAAGTAATTGTGAACGGCATTCTGATAATTAATATCTTTGAATGTTTTATTGGGTTTTTTTTCTTTCTTATTATTTCGCATAAAACAGTTCGAACTGTATATTGTTACATAATTTAATAAAAGTAAAACAATGTATAAAGAAAATATATTCCTATCTTAACTTAGATTAAGTCAAAAATCAGGGGTATAACCCGTACCTCACGACTACTTTGGTGGCATAGTTCAGTTCTTTCCTTTGCAACCTTGATTTATTTCCTATGTTCGTTTAGTACATAAATGCGTTTACAAAACAAACATTGATTTATTGGAGATTACACCTCAAACAGAAAATTTTGGCATTATAAAATTATAATATTTGTAATGAAATATTAAAAGAAGAAACGGTTTAGTTCTGCTTTAAGGTAAATTTAGTGAATTTTATTTCCAGGCAATGACAGAGACCAAAAATTATTATCAGACGACAAGTAATTTGCCCGTGACTTATAAAAGTAAGCATTCTCTAAACATTTTGTATTTACCAAACAATTATGATTTATGACAAATGCGATGATTAACTGGATTAAAATATTTCGAAAAGTAAAATAAATTATCTTTAATCTAAATGAATTTCAACATATTTTATTTCCGGAAATTATACGGGGTATGGATTCAGACATTCAGGAAGCCTAGAAGGCGCATGGTTAATTATCAGCAATGTAATACATGCTTATATTAATCTGAGGTATAAAAAAATCAAAGCGATTTGTACACATGCCTAAGATTGTAGTCGCAGTATTCTTTATCTAACATTTTTGTAAATTAAACTATATAATTAACAGTTTTCCAGTAAATTTTCGGGATCCGCAGTGCAAATATGCGGATCTTGCTACTTAAATTGTTTTCATATTGGCACTTTTTCCGTTAGGGGAGTTATTGTTATATAATATCAAATTTCGTTTATCAATATTATTGAATAAAATAAAACATCTACAAAATTATTTACGTAACGTATAGTTCTACAATCTTCGCATTATTGCGAAAGAATTTATCGTGTAATTATGGAGATCTGCTTTGCTTGTTTTGTTAGAAATAATTACTTTACGCATATTAATTGGAATTAAAAACATTAAACTAAATTTTCTTCGCAATCTGTAAATGACTAATTTCTCTGACTAAGGAGAGGTTGTCGTCACCATATACAACTAAAATGTTGGGTGTGTAATTAAACACCATTCAATTTTGCTTCATCATTGTTTAATGTTCCACTCAAGAATATTTCACTCATATGGAGACGTCACCAATGCCGGTGAAGGGGTTCAAAGTTTGGTCTTTGCTTGGCACTTACGACCATTGAACAGTGGGAGTTATTTAACGTGCCGACATCTACTTTGTTACGGGACCTCAGTTTTTACTGTCTCATCCGAAAGGCAGGCCGTAATACGACCTGCCGCCAGCTGGACTCGAACTCACGATCAAGAATCAAGCGCGCTACCAGCTGAGCCAGGCCGGCTCAAAACACCATTCAAATAAACAAAAACAAACTGACCAGCATGTTACGTAAATAATCGATATTAATGTTGTTACTGTAATCAATATTTACAAATGATTTCTTGTCAACATTTTATTTCATTTATATTTTGTAAAAATCGAAATATAATACTAAAACATTGATTTTCGTCAATTTGCAGTATATTTTTTAATAAAGCAATTATTTTAAGACTAAGGATAATGTTTGTCTTATAATATGTCCACTCTAAGTTTTTTTTATGCTTAGCGTCCACATATCCTTCCAGTGTAAGTCACAAAACATTATATGAGAACAAATGCTGTTTTATGAACATTTAAGTATTTTTTCTAATATGTTAAGAAAAGACAAAAAATAAACTTATAGAAAACATATATCATTAGTTTCCACAATGTAAAAATAAATGTTCATGTTTAAAAGTTCATTTTAGGGTTATATTCCATTTTTTCTCTAGATGTTTCTGTTTTATGGTCTCAATACCTATTTATCATCAGCGGACGCTAAACAGAGAAACAACTTTGAATGTCATGAGTCCGCTATTTAATTTAATGTACAATGAAACAATGTTTTATCAAACTGTGAATTTGAACTTTTATATACTTTACTATCCATCTGTCATTTCATTCGTCTTCCTAATCAAGTTACAAAGGTAAACCACGCGTTGACGCAATTTGTAAAGTGTCACTTATCATTACGGTACAAAATACTTTCTTTTGATAAGGAGTAATGGCACGGAAGCTATGTACCAGACAAATTATAATTATTATAACCAATAGGAGCTGTCGTCGGCGGTATTCTATGACAAATAGACACTTTCATAATATCTGCGGTCCTGTAATTTTGAGTGGCAAAATGACACAGATTCCCCGGAAAATGACGCCACGAAACAATCAGTTACTATAACAACGTCTATGTTTTTGCGGGAATCTGTATCATTTTACCACTCAAAGTTACAGGACCGAATTTATTTTGAAAAAGGTCTATTGTCAAATCAACTACCATTTTAATACAATAAAAACTATCTCTGAAAACGACATTATCTACATTTATCAAGATTCAAAACAGCAGACATTACTACAGTACGATAAATACTGTTATACAAGGGGCAAGTGGTTAGAATATCGCGCTTTAAATCATAACTTTTTATCACCACAGGTTCAAGTCCCACTGGAACTTAAACTGATTTTCGAGGGAAAGTTTGCCAGTTTTCGTGCGGAAGTCTGGTGGTCTCTTCTATAATACATTGTATACGGGTTCTCCCTTCAACCAACGAAGATAGACCGTCGCCGCCATATGAATGTAACTGAAAAATTCTTGAGTGTGGCGTAAAACAATATTCAAAATCTAAATGGAATACAGTATTTCTCCTAATGCTATCACTACGTATGGTAAATGACAGCCTGTTACAACTGAAGTTGAACTGATGAAGTCTTAATTGACAGAAACGATGGTCTGGAGCATTATAACTTTGGTGAAGGGCTCCAATTTTTGGCCTATGCTAGGCACTTACGGCCATTGAGCCGTGAGGGTTCTTTAACGTGCCGACACCTACTGTGACACGGGACCTCGATTTTTACTGTCCGAAGGACAGGAAACCAACCTGCCGCCGGCTGGACTCGAACTCACGACCAAGAGTCGAGCGCGCTACCGACTGAGCCAGGTCGGCTCTATAACTTTTGTATTTTGTTTATAATATTTACAGTTGATTCGACCGGGACATGGCGAATGCGTGACGAAAACTGTACTTGTATACATCGCATGTGTTATTAAAATAAAACTAAAATAAAACTAAATTAAAAACATACACTTACAAAACTCCGAAATTAGGTTAATGTAAGAAATGATAAAAATAGGACAAAACTTACTTGGACAAATCACGGTATGAAGTAACCTGGAAAGGGAAAATATTTCATTGAATTTTCGAACACGAAGTACTCTATCTCTGTTAGACGTGACGCCATTAAGCTCACTGAGCGATATAGAATCCCCAACTCCAATTACAATCATATTGACGCCACTCATTCGCAAAAGTCTTGATTCCTTAAACGTATTCCAGAGCCTCTTTGATTTCCCTTCAGTTATTAAGATCCCATATTTTTCTGCCGATTTCCGACCAGTCTTATAAAAATATTCACGTAATTTTCGCAGAGCCATATAAATACTTGAATCACTGTGGGGCTGTTGGATTCTTGTTATGAAATCACTGAAGTCTTGTCCTGTCATATACGGGTCCAGTTTGATCACATTAGTCTCATTTGAACTGGACAATATGGCGCCTAAATTTACCATATTTGGCCTGATCGTGTACCAAATGGGTTGAGCTGCGACAAATGACTTTTGGAACATAAAATCGGACGGAGAAATCTTCGATGATCCATCCAGAACAAACACAATATCGATTTCTTTTCTGCAACCTACAAAATTAAGTTCTTTTGATTATTATTGTTATTATTATTATTATTATTATTATTAATATTAGCTTTCGGTTTTTTTTGTATTCTGGTACATGAGAAATACAAGACTCTTGGTGAAAGTCAAGATAAGCTCAAGTTGGCAGAGTGAATTTTCCGAAAATCGAACCAAGTAAAAGAAACATTATTGTTTGTTTGTTTGTTGTTGTTTAACGTCCCACTCAAGAATCTTTCACTCATATGGAGACGTCACCAAATGCCGGTGAATGGCTTCAAATTTTGGCCTATGCTCGGCACTTACGGCCATTGAGCAGTGAGGGTTCTTTAACGTGCCGACTCGAACTCTCGACCTCACGATGAAGAGTCGAGCGCGCTACCGACTGAGCCAGGCCAGCCCAAGAAACATTATAAATTCTGAATATATTAAGAAAAAAGATATGAATTTTTAAAACCATCATTTGAAAACGTTAAAACGTTCTTTTTAAGAATTCAGTTTTCAGTTTTTTGCCATGAATAGTGTTGAATTATGGGAATGAACCCGATGAGACTACTCCATGTATCGCGTGATACCCGATAACGTTTGTTTTTATTAGAGATGGAATGACGCTAGAAGACGATATCCTGCGCTCATGTCATTTCACCTGGAAGATTACGTAGAGTTACGTTCCATCACCTAGTACTGCACAAACGTTATCGGTTATCACGTGGTACATAAATCATTCCCATTCATAGAAGGTGTCGGTCTATCCGTGTAGGACGCCTTACCACTTTTGAATGTTGTTTTATGTCACACTCAACAATTTTTCAGTTATATATCTGACGGCTAGTTTTAATGGTGGAGGAGAGAACCCGGTTACAATGTATCCGGGAAGAGACCACCGGCCTTCCGCAAGTAAATTGGTAAACTTTCTCACAAAAATCAGCTTAAGTTCCAGCGGAATTCGAACCTGCAGTGGCAGGAAATGAGATACTTCATGATTTAAAGCTCGATGCTTTAACCACTCAGCCAAAGAGGCCGTGGAGCAGTCGAATTGACCCTCGTTGGACTATTCCTACCAGTGGTAAGCACTCCAAGTTACATATTCATTGTGGTGAATATAATATACTAGGGCTAACAAATTATGTGTCTAATTAACCCTAACTTTCTGTTTATACAATTTTAGCTGTACATTTGTTCATATATATGGTTTTCCCCATTTCAAACGGGTACGGTGCTCAAAATTTGCACTAGTAGTAGTCTACATCGGGAACCACGATTTGGATATTTCTGAAGTTTTTTTTCAGCAACCACTTGCAGTGGTCTAGCGGCAGAGCGTTCAACTCGCAAGTTGATCCGTGTTCAATTCCCGGTACCGGGCCATACCAAAGTATTTTTTTTTAAATGATAAGAATATGAAATGAAAGTCACGGGTCTTTGGGATGGGACATAAAACCGAGGTCCCGTGTAACAGCAGGCGAGTCACGTAAAAGACCCTTCACTGCATTGGCACAGGTTAAAATTTGTGGCACTTCACCTACAGCTTGTGATATCTCCATATTAGTGAAAATTCTTGATGGGTATAAAACAAAAACCAATCAGATCAGAAGTAATTTTAAAATTATTTTATCATTGTTTGCAGTCATATACAAAATTGAAGAGATGTAGCACAATATTTTCTAATATCATCTCAAAATTTGCCGCTGGGTCAATACTTACATTTCCGGAAGTGAAACGATATCCACCAAATTTCAAATTTAAGAATATGAAACGAAATAAAACATGATTTCGATTCGAAAAGTAATAATTACTTTCTTAAATTGTCTAAAGAAAATTAAAAATGGGTTGAAATAAATTTCGATGTTAATTATCGGCAAAGGGAGGTAATCGTCATAGTATGATATTTACCTTTTATTAATGTTACTAGCAACGACATGGTAAGTATACGGTGCTGCATGGCTGGAATCATCGGCAATCAACAGAACAAACTGGAATTAATTCAAGAATATACCAGTGATATACTAATATAATGTATATACGTATCAAATCAGTTGGCAATAATATCAAATAAAAAGAGTGACATAATTGTGGACAAAGGGACCCTTATACTGAATAAAGACTCCCCGTGTCATTCATAATATATGGGGGAGGTTCCGTAACCGAATGGTTAGAGCATCACTCTTTGAACCATGAAATCTCTCACTTCTGGTCAGTGCAAGTTGGAGCCCTGCTTGAACCTAAGCTGATTTTTGTGAGAAAGTTTGCCAGTTTATTTGTGGAAGTCCAGTCGTATTCCTGACGTCCTGCTCGGACGTATTTGTGACTGTCCCTTAGTCAAAACGCTCGGCATACGAAGTGAAAGTTATGGGTCCTTTGAATGGGACGTAAAACCGAGGTCACGTATCACACCAGGCGTCGCACGTAAAAGAACCTTCACCGTATTGGCGTAAGTCTAGAGTATAAGTCACAAATTGTGTTGACATCTCAATATAAATGGAAAATTCTTGACGGGATGTAAAACAAGAAACAAATATTTCTCCACTATACGATGATAGTGAACACACATTCTACATATGATTGTGTAAAGGAAATAGAAGGACGTCGGAACTGATAATAATAACTAGCATGTACAGCTCACAAACAACAGGACCTAGTTCTGAGCTATCCAAGACCTAGTATTATAATAACATTTAGCACACTTTCATGCATCTTTTAGTTTTGATATATAAACGCATTTCATCTATTATTACCAAATTAGTATTGATCTGGCAAATCATTCTATATAGGTTTGTTTTTGTTTCACAAAATGAAGGTGAAGGGTTTCAAATTTTGGCCTATAGTAACGGCCATTGAGCAATAAGAGTTCTTTAACGTGTCGACACCTACTGCAACACGGGACCTTGATTTCAATGTCTCATCCGAAAGACAGGAAACCAACCTGCCGCCGGCGGGATTCGAACGCACGACCAAGAGTCGAGCGCGCTACCGACTGAGCCAGGCCGGCTCATCTATATAGATAGATATGTACATATGCATCTCTCTCTCTCTCTCTTATATATATATATATGTGTACATGTATATGTCTATGTCCATCTCTCTCTCTCTCTCTCTCTCTCTCTCTCTCTCTCTCTCTCTATATATATATATATATATATATATATATTAAAATCCACAGTAATTAGAACCAAAACTATTCCTGTTTAACTCTCTTTGGAAGTCTCATTTATAGATTTATAGTAGTGCTAAATCGGAATGATGAAAATATTTCAATACATTACTCCGCGTACCAAGCAAAGGTCATTAAATGTATCATATTTTTCTGTACTTCTTGTGAATGTAAAATCAAATCAATGACAGTCACGAACGACAATAAAGAAAATCGATTTCTCGATGAAATATATATTGTAATTCTAGAAATAATACAAATTTACATTTCAGGAATGTCTAGATCAATATACATTTCATCAGTTATAGTAAAAAGTAGTATTGAATAAGACAGACGAAGTGTGCAAATTACGATAGATCTGAAACTTTATACATCTTATGAGAGTAATTCTACTTTTTATATTGCTTTCTATTGTAATATTTAATTTCCAAATTACTTTTATTTCCATATTTTACAGTCATTATTATGTAAATGATAAACATCATTTTTTACCTGGTGACACTCAAGTTAAACGTATCGCCAACTGTAATACATTAACAAACAAACAAACATTCTACTTATCTTTTACGTTTGACGTAAGTAACGGAATCATGAAGCTTATGTTTGTGAAATATATTTGTAATTAACATTATTCTATTAGTCTTTAAAATATTTTATAACAAGAGAACTATCACGTAAGGAATTTGTGTAAGACTACAGGTTTTGGATTAAAAACAAATTACAAAATAATAGACATCGCCGCAACACTAGATAATTAAAACTATTTTCACATCGCATATAATAAGATATTCTATTATATTCCGTCCACTACTTTGAGACGCAATCATGTGATATGCCATCATGCATCTTTAAAATCACTGAATTGGAAGTGATAATACACTCTCTCACAAATTATTATTTCTGTGTTTGTCCTTGATTATATATACACGTATATGTAAATTAGTACTTGTGCGGACATTTTTGTACTTTTTACTCACGCTATCTTGTGATATTTTCTAATAACATAATATTAATAACAGAAACAAATAAATCGGCACATTCAAAAGCAATTAATATATATATATATATATATATATATATATATATATATATATATATATATATACATATAGTCGCACCTACTTATATTGAAACCTGTTACATTGAAATGAGTTTGGTCCCGGTCAAATTCTTTAAATATCAGTATAACCCCGTTATTTTGAATACCCTGTTTATCTGAAAGAAACATTATTTCGACATCCATTTCATTTCGACTATATTAATTAAAATGAGATTGATGTTGATTATTGTAACAGTACACGTGTAATTGATCATTAATGTCTATGCATGCCTGAGAACTTACATCATGGTGAATGGAGAGGGCTATCAAACCGTGCCCAATCTTATTGCATTGTAAAATTACATGTTTCTGCAATGAAATATGATTAATCTAAATTAATATTGTGAAAGCAACTTTAAAACAAAATACTAATACTGAGTAATTTAAATGTAAAAAAAAAATCAGATACTTACCTGATAAGAAGTTCTCTGTATTGTCCACATTGGTTAAAAACGACACTTAAAATACGCAAAATGTCTTTTGTTTTGTTGTCTTATTCAAAATACTCTTTTCTTATTGTTTAAGCTTGGTTAATTAATTATCTTTTTCTTCTACGTTTTCAAATTCCATCACGTTCATGTCAGAAACTAATGCAGCGATTTTGATAGAAAAGATTTTAATCCCCTACGTACGTTAATTAACCTTGTTTAATGCTACAGTACACAAACCTGCTAAAAATGTCAATTTTTGTGTTTAGATACATTTCGTACTTAAAACTTGTCATAATGTCGAGATTTTTAGGGAAGTAAGTTATTGTTTATGCCATTGTCCAAGATATTTCAGTTATATTATTATATTAATATTATTTTCTTTTTTATTAAAAAATTATACTTAGTGTAGTTACTGTGGTATTGCTGTTTATTGTTTGTTTTTCCACATTTAAATAACATCCCACAGTCAACCGCATATGGAGTTTATATTTCACAAATGATCCGATATGCCAGGGCGTGTCCAACATATGAACATTTCATATACAGATGTAAACTACTCACTGACAAATTACTGACGCAGGAATATCGAAAACCGCGTTTGATGTCAACGTTCCGCAAATTTCGGTGGTGTAACCTCATCTTTTCTATTTCTAATAAAGACTGGTGGATTATTCAGAAATTTTGTATTAATTTCATGTAATTTATTTTCAGTTTGCAGATCCTAATGTTGTTGGAACTTTGTGGTTATGTAAAATGTAATAGATGGTTTAAGATCTGTGAAAGGTAAAAATTTATCATTACTAATTTTGCAACCTCATCAGCTTTTGTACTTCCTTTAATTCCGATGTGGCCAGGAATCCAACAGAAGAGGACAATTTCTGTACCTACAGATGTTAAATAATATACTGTCTCTATTATTTCAAAAATTATATTATAAGAAAGGTTTGTGCTTTCAATTGATTTTAAACAAGACAAAGAATCTTACTAAATAACACATTTTCCACATTGCTTTTGTCTTTATATAATTTAATCCCAGTAAAATCGTTGTGGCCTCAGTGGTGAAAATAGATGCATCACGCGGCATGTTCGTTTTGAGAACTTCAAAGTAAATAATAACTGCAGCTGAAACGTTGGTTGAGGACTTTGATCCATCAGTGAAAATAGGTAAAAAGTTGTTTTTGTCATAAGTTTCTTTTAATTCCAAATATTGTTGTTTTAAATCTATTGCATTCGATTCAGATTTTTTATTTTTGTTCAGAGATAAGTCAACAGTTGGTTTTGTTAGTTCCCATGGTTGTTTGATTGGAGAAGAAATTTGTCTACGTTTATTATTGGCAGATCTTGATGTTTTACGACTCGCTCTCTTTGGAGATACACTATGTACTTTATGGTTTTGATTTAGTTTTTTCAGATTGTTTATTTTCTTGGAGATTTATGAGGAAGGGGGGAAAGATGCATCCTACATCTCAACTTAAAAAATATCAAATAACTCCAATCTCTAGAGTCAAAGGAACTGGTGGTTTATTGAAGATTTACTTTTGGTGGCTTTGTTTGATTCAGGTTTAAGTTGTTGTACCTGTGCCTGAGAAGATGATGATTTCGATGATGTTTGTTTTGATGGATTCTTAAATCCTGCTGATGTAGCAAGGCCAGTGTTGACACCCGAGGTATCAGTCTGACAAGCTACATAGTCACCTGGCTAATTATGTGTTTGTTCCCCCCCCCCCCCGGGGTAATTTTGGAGGTTTATGTTTTTCTAATAAGTAAAATTAAAACAGTAACAAAATCGATGAAAATTAGAAAATCTCAAATAATCCTTCAATTATTATGGCTTTTTGCAATGAGTTTAATTTTTTTATTACAACTATCTGGAATAATACGTATTGGCCTGTTAGACTATCATTGAATATCAAATGTGGTATTTTAAGGTAAAAACCAATATCTTAAACACAGATTGATGAACATTGGTATATTAAACAATCAGTGTGTCAGATATTTTTTTTTTTTGGGGGGGGGGTCTAAACCCAAATTTCAAAGCAGTAATCTGTGATGTAATAGATTTACACCAATAATAACCTCAGTTCAACAAAGGGTATTTTGAGGGTATTCCTTTGCAAAAAGCTTTTAAAAGACATAAAATGGGTTATGTTAGAGCTCTAGCTGTTTGAGGGTTTAGGAGTTTTAAGGCAAAGCCAGGAAATTTTAATAAGTAGTGTTGAAAACTATAAAAGCTAGTAACCCTTTGATTATAGTTTACTTTTGTGATAAAACTTACTAATGCGATTTTTTTATGGTTTTTACCTCAAAACACCAACTGTAATAAAGTTATTCTTTATTATGCCCATATTTAACAAATTTTACTTTAATTACAAAAAGAACTCAAATAAAGGATTAATTGAATATTTCCAATTTTCAGCAGTTTTTTCATATGGATTTTACCCCAAATCTCCTAAATAGCCAACAAAGTGTTGACAAAGCTCACTTTATAGCATTTTTGATAGGCTTTCTGAAAATTATGCCTTCCAAAAACATGTTTGTAAATGGCTTAAAGTCTAATGCTTATTTTTCACAAATTTGTGTTTGAAAAATGTTTTTTTTTTCCAAAACACCAAAATTGATTAATGGGTCAACATTTATAATTTAAGATATTTACCTTACAACCATTACTTTCATTGCAAACAAGGGCCTAAACTGAAGGATTAATTGAGGTTTTCCAGTTTTCAGCGATTTTGTTGTTGTTAATTTTCATGGGTTTTACCTCAAAACATCAACTTTAATCAAACAAATCATTGTTTATTATGTCCACCTATATCATTTAAGCTATTTGCCATACAATTATTACTCTAATTGCAAAAAGACCTTAAAAGAAGGATTAATTGTTAATTTCCAATTTTCAGCGATTTCTGTCTATTTTCTATGGTTTTTACTCCACAACCCCTAAGTGGCCAGTGTGCTAACAAAGCTCATTTGTAGCATTTTTGATGGACTTTCTGAAAAAACGTACCTTCCAAAAAACACCTGGTTAAAAACATAGATAATAAGTGGCTTGTTTAATTTTTTACCCCGAATTTGATAAATAATGTTTGTTAAATGGGTCAATACTTATCATTTAATATATCGACCATACAACCAGTACTTTCATTGCAAACAGAGACCATAAATGAGAGATTAATTGAGGTTTTCCAATTTTCAGCGATTTTCTATGGAATTTACCCCAAAACTCCTAAACGTCCCAACGACCAGCGTGCTAACATGGCTTGTTTGTAGCATTTTTACTAGCTTTCAGAAAATCATAACCTTCAAATTCCCCTGGGGGGAACAGGGGTTATTTGTGGCTCAAAGACTAACAGTGGTTGTCTTTGGAATTAAGAACAGAGGCATATGTATTTGTTGATGCTGTAATTTCTTAGCTTTTGTTATATAAGTTTCTTGCCTCAGGATATGAAATTCTTTTCTGAACTTTAATATTTTGATAATGTCCACCTCTTTTTTATAAAAACAAACAACATTCTTTCGAGGAAGCACAGTGGTGCCGTTGCAATTGGCACGCCTACTGTGACACGGGACCACGGTTTTTACTGTCTCATCCGACAGACAGGAAACCAACCTTCCGCCGGCTGGACTCGAACTCACGACCTCACGATCAAGAGTCGAGCGCGCTACCGACTGAGCCAGGCCGGCTCGATTTTAAACGTAAACTATATTTTAACGCATTACTCTTGCTTTTCAAGATTTTTCATGCAAAACAAGTTTCGAAGGCTTTAATTGTGAAGAATTACGATATGAATTTACATGATGACATTAACCAATCAGAATCCTTCAAATTGTGTCGTTTAGTTAGTAATGAAACGACACCCGATATCGTGACACATTATCATCACCACAAATGTTTATGTATCAATACAGAAAACTTTATTAATTTCCATATTTTTGAATTTTGTAAATATTTTCAGATCTGAACTGTCACCTGACGAAACGCATAGCCGAAATCGATCGTGACAATTGGATAGCGTTGTTTAACTGAACTTTATATATCTTATGTTTTTGTGTGTTTTCTTGCATGTGTTAATATTATATATTGTTTGTGCTATTACCTAGTGCTTGTGTTCATCCGTTTGTAATATAGTACTTTGTGTTGTGTATTTTCCTTTTGGATCTATTGTGTTCTTTGGATTTCACAACACCCAGGACTGACCGGTAAGTTCTTTTTCTATTTTTCTTTCCCTTTGCCTAATTAATTCCATTCATTTTCAGGTTAATTTATTTTCCTTCTTTTTTAGGTTCATCTAGCTTAGTGTGCTTTTCTGAGCAGTTTCCATCGTTATCTATAATTTAGTTCAATTAATTAACTTTCTTTTCAGATTTTTTCACTTTTATCTATCCCTCGGTTATTCTGAAGATATTAAACCGGTAGATACCGCAACGGAGTTTACCTTCAAACAAGTTGAACGAAAATAAGATGGGCATGTCGGGGGGGGGGGGGGGGGGGGGGGGGTCCCTCCGTGGCCGAGTGGTTAGAGCATTGCGCTTTAAATCACACGGCCTCTCATCTCTGTTTCGAATCCCGCTAGGGTCATTTCGAATTAAGTGGGAAAGTTTGCCAGTTTTCTTGCGGAAGGTCGGTGGTCTTTACCCGGGTAACCAGGTATGAGTATGGCGTAAAACAAAAAATTAAATCAAAATCAAAATGGGCATGTCGGTCCCAGGACAACTCGGCCGTAAAATATGTGTTTTTCGGAGAATATTTATTTTATCTCATGTAAAAATATCTCGGTCCTTATTTTATGTCGAAGTTCTACGGGTTTCAGATGATCGGAATCCATACATGGGGTTATTTGACTTTATATGCCATTTACGAAATGTAATACTTTGTTACCCTGAAAAGGGTAATAATAAAATCCAGTGTGCGTTATTCAGCATAAACCATTCATAAATATTATGTTTGTTTATTGTTGTTTTACGTCCCACTCAAGAGTCTTTAAATCATATGGAGACGTCACCATGAAGGACTTCAAATTTTGCCCTATGCTCGGCACTTACGGCCATTGAGTCGTGAGAGGGTTCTTTAATGTGTCAAAAACTGTGACAAGGGACCTCGGTTTTTACTGCATCATCCGAAAGACAGGGAACCAACCTGCAACCAGCTGCATTCATGAATATATAACAACATAATGAATTAAACGTAATGAGATACTAAAGTTCAATGTAATGAGATACTGAAGTTCAACGTAATGAGATACTGAAGTATAACGTAATGAGATACTGAAGTATAAAGTAATGAGATACTGAAGTATAAGGTAATGAGATAATGAGATAATGAGATACTGAAGTTCAACGTAATGAGATACTGAAGTTCAACGTAATGAGATACTGAAGTATAACGTAATGAGATACTGAAGTATAAGGTAATGAGATACTGAAGTTCAACGTAATGAGATACTGAAGTATAACGTAATGAGATACTGAAGCTCAACGTAATGAGATACTGAAGTATAAGGTAATGAGATACTGAAGTATAAGGTAATGAGATAATGAAGCTCAACGTAATGAGATACTGAAGTATAAGGTAATGAGATAATGAAGCTCAACGTAATGAGATACTGAAGTATAACGTAATGAGATACTGAAGTTCGACGTAATGAGATACTGAAGTTCAACGTAATGAGATACTGAAGTATAACGTAATGAGATAATGAAGTTCAACGTAATGAGATACTGAAGTTCAATGTAATGAGATACTGAAGTTCATGTAACATGTGACAAGCTATAGACAGAATTGTGATTGTTTATCTTGTCTCCAGGTTTTTCGCCGTGGAGTGTTGATATTTGATTTCGAAGATTAAGGAAATATGCAGTGCAGAATGGCTGGAAATAAATGTATACTGACGTACATGTACAAGGATTCACTTCCATAATTATGAAGGAATTCTAAACTCCAGTCATTATTCCAGGGTCCTCCCTAGCCGACTGGATACAGCATTTTAAACTATAGAGACCAGCTGGAATCGAAGTTGAATTTTCAGAGAAAGTTTGACAGTTTACTAACGGAAGGCTCGTGGTCTCTTCTCCACCAATAACAACGGGCCATCACAGTATAGCTGAATTATTGTTAAGTGTGGCGTAAAACACCATTCAAATTTCAAAATATGGTAACACAAAATTCTTCTTCTGGGAATAGTTGGGTAAGGTTTTTCATCAGTCGGCCTGGGTTTTTGTCTTGGTACGATTCGGTCTAGGTGCGAGTTCTCCTTGTAACTTCACACTATTAATGTTTTGTTTATTGTTGTTTAACGCCCCACTCAAGAATCTTTCACTCATAATGAGACGTCACCAACTGCCGGTGAAGGGCTTCAAATTCTTGCCTATGCTCGGCACTTACGGCCATTGAGCAGTGAGGGTTCTTTAACGTTCTTTAACATCTGCTGCTACACGGGACCTCGATTTTTACTGTCTCATCCGAAGGACAGGAAACCAACCTGCCGCCGTCTGGATTCGAACTCACGACCTCACGATCAAGAGTCGAGTGCGCTACCGACTGAGCCAGGCAGGCTCTACACTATCAGCAAATATCGTAGATATCCGGAAGGTAATCATATCCTATGTGTTCTTTCAGACACGACCTTCACTTTGGCCGAAATTTGCCTGAGCAACACAATTTTAGGGTCGATTTCGGATCGATTTGTCCTTTACATAAGCCGAAAGTTGCCGTAGGACCGACTTACCCGTGATTCGAACCAAAACGGATATTTTGCCATTTAATTCTTCCTTCCTAGGTGTTGCTAGGATAAGTCTAGTTAACTTAAGTTTTGTTGAGATACGTCTAGGTGTGAGTCACGTAGTGTTGATATTAGTTTAGTGTCAAGTGTTGTCAGGTGTTGCTAGGTATTAGATTGAGTATGGCTACACTGATTGTTGGGCATTCCCAAACTAAGTATTTTCATGGGTATCTTGATAAGGTAGGTGATGTTACTGTGATAGCATGATGTTGCTGTGGTTTTAGAATAGAGCAGATGTGGAGGGAAATCAGGGATACGATTAGTTCACGATTTTAGGATAGTTGTGTTTAATGTCGGGACCAATGATCTCATTCAGGGAGCTTCTGTGGAGGATATTTTAGGAAAATATCCAGATTTGGTAGAGAGGGTTTGGCAGGTAAACCCAGGGGTTACTCTTGTGATATCTGCTGTTCTGCCTAGGGGTGACAAAAGGTTCAAGAATATTTTAGTTAGGTCATGTTATATTTCAAGGATCAATGAGAAAGCTAAAAGTTTTGAATAGGGCTTTGTCTTTGATATCTTCAAGGTATAGAAATCTGAGGTTTGTAGGTCATTCTATTTTTATAGCTAATGGTATTCTGAATAGAGGTTTGCTCAATAGGGATGGTCTTCACCTAAATTTCAAAGGTACAGGGACGGTGGTGAAGAGTTTGAACTGCATCAGGGCTGTTAGGAAGTCCCTGTTAGTTGTTAAATTAGCTGGAAATGAAAATGGAAAAATTATTTTACCAGAGGTTCAAACACAACAAAATTTGGTTGATTGTGGAGTTTTTGCTATGGCATTTTTGGTTGAGTACTCAACAAATGGATTAAAAGGATTACAAAATGCAGTTTTTAATACATAAGAATTGTGATTGTGATAGATTGTGATATACTTAAAGTTTAAGTATAACAAATTAAATTATATCGATCCAATACCTCGACTCCGCCGTCGAATCCGACTAATAATTTTAGTGTGCCAACTTAAGACAATGTCATGATGCAGCCAACTTTAGCCATGAACACGGAACTGATGATTAACAGCGAACTGTTTTGGGCGAGTAAGCCGTGGTATACTTTGGCTAAGTTAAAGACGGCGTCCCAGAAGTGGCAAGCTCATAAAATTTGATTAATGATGCCAAAATGTATCCTGATAATTCGTCAGCGATGGTTGTCACAAAAATGTGGTGGGGCAGGTTCAGAATTTTTTGAGAGGGGGTTGAGTATGAACTTCCACGGAAGGTCGGTGGTTTTTACCCGGGTTACCGGGGTTTCTTCTCCACCAATAAAACTGGACGCCATCATATGACTGAAAAATTGTTGAGTATGGCGTAAAACATAAACAAAACAAACAGAAGACATAAGGGCTACCACACCATAAAATTTCTCGCTATCCATGGTTAATTTATTTTAACTCAAGTAATCATAAGTTACTTTATATCCCAGCGAACTAGAAATCAAAGATACAACAGAATCAAACACACACACACCTCACACTTAAAACATTTTACTTATTATAGACACAGACGGAAAATTGGCAAATAAGCGATACGACAACGCGACGATTTCGGCTTTCCCATCTTAAATTTTAGTAGTAATATACCGCATAGGGATTTTATATTTCACAAATAATCCGATATGCTAGGGCCTGTTTAGCATATGACCATTTCATATACAGAGGTAAACTACTCACTGACAAATTATTTACACAGGGATATTGAAAACGGCGTTTGCGCAAATTTTACAGTCGGTATAATAATTATTGTTTGCGATTACTCTGTTTCACGAAGTGAAATGTTGATTTGCCTTTTCGTTGGCGGTTGTTGACATGTGTGTACCAATTGTGAGGAGCATTCGTTCCTAACGTATTTCATTTGAACTTGACTGTGGACTCACCCGTCTACAGGGGATGCTTACTTCTCCATGGCACCCGATCCCACCTTTTGATTTCCAGAGGTCCATGTTTGTCCATTTTTACCCGATTTGTATCGATATCCTGGACATCCTAAAGATTTATACTTTGGTATCTTGAGATGTTTTATATTGATACACGTGCTATATCACATTCTTGTTTCAGAATTAATTTTAATTTTGAACTGAGTCATCAGTAATTTTCAAGATTAAAATTAATTCTTATGATTTCACATACATACAGGTTCCCGACCGACATTATTGTGCTGGCCAAAACTGAATGCATCTATTTAAAACACTCGAGAGCCGGCCTGGCTCAGTCGGTAGCTCGCTCGACTCTGGATCGTGAGGTCTTGAGTTCGAGTCCCGCCAGTTTTTTTTGTCTCATCCGAAACGCGGGAAACGAACTTGCGGGACTCGTACTCACGACCTCACGATCCATACTTGAGTAGGACGTTAAACAATAATAAACAAACAAAAATTAATTGAAAATAAATTACATGAAATAAATATCATATTTGTCAGTAATCCTCCAGTCTTCACTAGCAATAGAAAAGATAAGGTTACTTTGACCAGACTTCGTATTGGTCATAGTAACCTTACACATAAATATTTATTATTTAAGGAAGAACCACCGGAATGTATTCTATGTGGGAAAAGGCTAACAATTAAACATATTTTAACTGAATGTACTGATTTTAAACTTACTCGTGAAAAATATTATACCGAGACAGATCTTTAAATAGTAGTGTTTTTAATAACGTCGCTGGCGACATCATTTTAGAATATCTAAAAGCTTCCGGTTTATTTGCCAAAATTTGAGCTGTATAAATATTTTTATTAATTTACAAATCTATAAAATATTTTATTGTAGAACATTTTAGTATGCAAAAGTTTTATAAGATTAAAATGTTCCACTTTGACCCTTTCCTACAATTCTATCCTTGAGCTATGTTATGTTATATTTTAAATATTTCGGAGGAGTAAACATTTTAAAATGCGGTGTGGTGTTGTCACGCGTCAAGTAAAATTCTTGTGATATGAAAATTCTGGAATTTATACTCCATAACCAGAATGTTTTCGACCATTATAGCCACATAATGGAGCTCTAATTGGCGCTTGCGCTACGAAAATTACCGTGCAGGAAAAATCTTGGAAGACTTGACGAAAATAAGTGATGCTTAAGTAATGTTGGATTGAAATTATCTAAATTTAATAATATTAATAGAAAAATGGCAACAAGTTAATGGAGAAGATAGCTGATAGCTACCTCATGTTAACTAGTTGTCAAAGAGTAAACGAAGAAGTACCATTAGAATATAACAAATTGGATATGAAAATGGTCTCAACATAAATAGCAATTTCGAATCCCAAATAGGGGCCGAGTGGTCAGAACATTGCGCTTTAAATCACACGGCCTCTCATCTCTGGTTCGAATCCCGCTAGTGTTATTTCGAATTAAAAGTTTGCCAGTTTTCTTGCGGAAGGTCGGTGGTCTTTACCAGGGTAACCGGGGTTTTCTACGCCATCATATGACTGAAAAATTGTTGAGTATGGCGTAAAAACAAAAAATCAAATCAAATCAAATCGAATCCCAAATAGAAAGGAACCAGATGTCCAGAAGGAATTGGCGTTCCCTATTAACATGTACACCCGTGGCAAAAATTACATAGATATATCTAGAATTCGTTGAAAATGTCAGATTCGGGGAAATGTCATCAGAAAATTTTAGACCTGATTGGTGAAAGGTTGTCACTGTATATTGTCATGCTGTAGAATACTATCTAACAGTTGTCAATTGTCATTTACTTTTTTACACCACATGCTGGTGGTCTTTCTCCAGATACATTTTAATCGCTTTCTCTCCTCCACTATATAGCTGAAAAAATATTGAGTAATGTACAAACTATTCAAGAGCCGGCCTGGCTCAGTCGGTTGCGCGCTCGACTCTGGGTCGTGATTTCTTGAGTTCGAGTCCCGCCGGCTTGACTCTGGGCGTGAGGTCGTTGGTTTCCTGTCCGGAGACAGGTTGGTTTCCTGTCTTTCGGGTGAGACAGTAAAAACTGGAGGTCCCGTTTCACAGTAGGTGTCGGCACGTTAAAGAATCCTCACTGCTCAATGGCCGTACGTTCCGAGCATAGGCCAAAATTTGAAGCCCTTCACCGGCATTTGGTGACGTCTCCATATGAGTGAAATATTCTTGAGTGGGACGTTAAACAACTATAAACAAGCAAACAAACAATCTATTCAACATTAATTTTCTATCTATAATACATAAACTTTATTTAATTTAGTCTTTGGATAAAACATTTGCATCAGTCAATCTGACATTTTGTCTACAAGCTACAATAAAACAAATTGAATTTACCAGGATGTTAACCATTAGGAAGATCATGTGACAATATGCAAAGATTATGAATATAGGACAAACACCAACTTCTTTTAAATGCAGGTGAGATCAGGTGTCCAGGAGGAGAAAGATTCCACTTAGACCGGTCACAAACCTACAGTAAGATAAAGGAGAAAAATTACTTTAAGACCAATCATATTTGTGTGCAGTAGGATTTATTGAATACACAATTGATCTATGAAATGAATTGTTTTAGTAGAGAGTGAGTGTATGTCTGTCAAGGTACATTGGCACATGTTTACAAAACAAAGTTGAGCCGGCCTGGCTCAGTCGGTACCGCGCTTGACTCTGGGTCGTGAGGTCGTGAGTTCGAGTCCCGCCGGAGACAGGTTGGTTTCCTGTTTTTCGGATGAGACAGTAAAAGCTGGAGGTCCCGTGTCACAGTAGGTGTGAGTGAAATATTCTCGAGTGGGACGTTAAACAACAAAAACAAAACAAAGTTATGTCATAATAGGGGTGACATGCTACTTGTTGACACGAAAATATCAGAGCTAAATATTTATCTGTACAACCTTTGTATGAAAAAATAGACCGCATTGTTTTGGTTTTTGAAAAAAACCCGGATTTGCCACTTTACCTGTTGTAGTCAAACCAGTAAGAATTCTGTTAGAATGTTTTACAGGGGACAACAACACGAATTTCAAATTTATCTAATTCGAATTTTCTTATCTACTCAATGCCCACCTTCATGATCGTAAATAGTTAGATCTCGTTTATCTACGGTACAAAGTTATAAGAAAAACAATGAATTCATGTCTGCCTATTTTTACTTGTTCGGTAAGGTTCATTTTATTGTAATTAAGATACTCATTATTTATTGTCTAAACTGTGATGGGTGAGTATAATTATATATATATATATATATATATATATATATATATATATATATATATATATATATATATATATATATAAGCTTTGTAAACAAATATTGCAGTGACACTTAGCAGCCGCAATATGGGGGTATGGGTTAGCCTTTAGGCGAAAGTACTAGTTTGACATTGGCGGTAAATGAGTAAATGTTTCATTTCGTATTAGACATTTTAACAATAACCATAGAAAACGAAATATTGATTTAATTATTTCATTATTATTATTTAGTTCCTCGTATTGGTACTATCTGGAACTGCATATCTTGAAGAAAAAAGGACATATGTTGACCAACAAACTGTAGACGAGAGATCAAGATGGAGTTTTAAGTATGACCACAATCATGTAAGGAATGTTTTACAAAAGTAAAGTAAACACAGTCGAAAGAAATTTTAAGTCTCAACACTTTGTGAATGTGACCAATTTCGTTGGATTTATTTGGCTAAGGAGAACAAAACAATTGAATTTCATGATTCTTTTACTCGATGTCTTTGGGCTACCATTGCTAAACAGTCCAGTCATTAAAGAGACATAAACTGTGTTTACAAGAAAAATATGTTTCGACTTTTTTTTTCTTCTATTTTTACCACTTGTACTTAATGTACAATAACAAATAAGAGCGACATGCATCTCATATTCCTTTATATTTTGTGAAAATAAAGTCGAGGCCCAGTATTCATATACAAACTGTAATCGATTGTAATTGTAAAAGTGCTAAACCTGGGTCGTGCAATCAATTTTCGCAAAATATATAGGAATCTGATAATTTTTATGCATGTGTTTATCTGTTTTGTTATTGTATATCAATCTAAGTAGTTAAAAAGGAAATAAGTTTGAAAAAACATATCTAATGCCACTTTCAACATCGGCTGTATCACCTAAACTAAAGAATTTAAGTATTAGGCTTTGTACCAAAACGGGATTAATTCATGTACCACTTGATAACCGATAACGTTTGTGCGGTACTAGTATCTCCAATGGTGATGGAACGTAACTCTACGTAATCTTCCAGCTGAAATTACGTTACCGCGGGATATAGTCTGCTAGCTTTATAACATCACTAATAGAATAACAGTCCCGCACAAAAGTTATCAGGCATCACGTGGTACATGAATTAATTCCATTGAAAATTTATTACCAAGCCTAGGGGCGAATTGTATGTCATGTGTCAGTGGTCAGCAAAAGGTAAAAGTCGAATTCACACTTTGTTCTTCCATTTGAAATCGTAGTTGTGACGGTGCATGTTTCTATGGTAACACTCTGTGTGTAACTACCGTCTTTAAACATAAATTAGAGCTGTTGGTTTGAAAATACTGTTGTTTACGTACTTGAATATACTTGTTCATCTGTCCATCACTGCTCAATGGCAAAATTTGAAGCCCTTCACCAGCATTTGGGGACGTCTCCATATGAGTAAAAGATTCTCGACTGGGACGTTAAACAACAATACAACAAGAGTAACGTATTTTGATATGTCGTACAAGTTTTGTTTCTAGAACTGATTTTTTTAAATTCGAATAAGAAATATCACAGTACAACGTTGCACTAACTACAACATAAAAATTGGTAATTTCAATTCTTAAATTCTAATGATAAACCAGTGTCTAAATTTCTAAGCACAAATACAGTAATATTGTCATCGATAACGTAAGTATGTGTTTCGGCCGTTTCTGTCATTAGAATTCGTATCTAAAATGAACAGGCATTAGAATTTGGATTGCCTGTAAATCTAAGAGCCGGCCTGGCTCAGTCGGTAGCGCGCTCGATCGGCTCTTGATCGTGAGATCAAGTCCAGCCGGTGGCAGGTTGATATCCCGTCCTTCGGATGGGACTGCTCAGTGGCCATAAGTGCCGAGCATAGGCCAAAATTTGAAGCACTTCACCAGCATTTGGTGACGTCTCCATATGAATGAAATATTCTTGAGTGGGACGTTAAACAACAATAAAATATTACTTTAACAGAACATGACAGGGCATTGTTGATTCCCGTGTTGCCTCCCAGCGAAATCTCAATTTTGACACGGGCATCGGCGAAACTCGTAATCATGTGACGTCATGGTTAATTGTATTAAAGTTTTCTATATGAACATATTTAAATATTTTTACAGCATCAGATGATGTTTATGGACAGATTCGGACACGCAACTCCTTGTTATATTTACACGCTTACCACTACTGAGAGGAAACTGGTTCATACTGACGCAGGACTTTTACAAATTGAAGTATGTATCGTCAGCTTGCTTTATACCTATATGATATTATTCGCTTGCTGTCTTCCTCACAATTTTGTGATGGGGGGCCGAATGGTTAGAGCATTGCGTTTTAAATCACAAGGCCTCTCATCTCTTGTTCGAATCCCGCTAGGGTCATTTCGAATTAAGTGGGAAAGTTTGCCAGTTTTCTTGCGGAAGGTCTGTGGTCTTTACCCGGGTAACCGGGGTTTCCCCTCCACCAATAAAAACTGGACGCCATCATATGACTGAAAGATTGTTGAGTATGGCGTAAAACGCAAAATCAAATCAAATTAAAATCACAATTTTGGTAGGATAAATAAGAAAAATACAATATTGTTCACCGAACTTGACCATATCACCAAACTTGACCTTTTCACCGAATTTGACAAGAAAGGTTTCCATGGAATGTTTGCGACGGGTGTGGCATGCCAGCAGAAGACGCTGACTCCTTCCGGACACCTGGTCTTATCCCGTTTTGGATTCGCAATTGTTCTTCATGTTGAGATCATTTACACATCTTATTCGTCGTGTTGTGATGGACCTGAGTTTTAATTATCGATTGGTACTTCTTCAATTTTCAGTTCAGATAACTGTTGGTGTTGGATAATTATTGTCCCCAAGACCAGGTAATTAGATTTAAGTGTCTTGGTTTTTTTTTTTTTTTTGTATCGTGAGTTGTATGTAGGATATCATATATACTACACCTCGAAAATGGAACTTGTAATATCGCATAAATTGTTATACCACAAGAATTAAGGAAAGCAAAAGGTGGCGGTATAACGGGGGACTATATGTATCAGGGGTTTATAGACCCTTTTGGGGGCAGGGTTCTGTACCCTCCGAATTTAAAATTTTACGACGCAATGGGTCATATCGTGAAAGAGGTAACTTGTCATTTAAGTCATAAGAATGAAGCATAAAACTTGTGATTCATATGACATTTAGTTTCTTTTATTTAACTGACAATATGGATTTCATCTGAAGACTTCAAAGTGCAGAAAAATTTTCTGAACATTGACGACACCAAAATCGGCTCTGCACAGGAAAAGTACCAATGTAAGATTAAAAACACATTTCCACAGTGAAGTCACATGACTATAATCTCATAAATCTTAATAACAATTTTATATATTTTTCAGATTAAACTTCTTCAGATGGTTGACGAAGGGCTGGTTCCCACTCACGATACAAATGGGACAAGTGTCGCTATTAAACATTTTTGTCACAGAAGTAGCGGATATAGTCTTATATATCTTAATTAAAAATCCGTCATTGTCATAGTATTCTGTCACGTGTTAACTTTGTTTTGTGGAGTCGGGTGCTTTATTTATTTATTTATTTATTTATTTATTTATTTATTTATTTATTTTTCGTGAATTAATGCAGTCGATTATGCAAAGACCTCGCTGGAACCTAAGCTGATTTTTGTGAATATGTTTGCCAGTTGACTTGTTGAAGGACGGTGGTGTCTTCCCGGGTACATTGTAACCGGGTTCTGTACTCTGCAATTTCGAATTGACCACCACCACCATATACCGTAAATTGGAATGCTGTGGTGTCGCTAAAATATGCCCACTTTGGACATAAAATGGAGGGTTAATTTTTTCGTCAGTTAGATTTTGCCTACTATTAAATCTCGGTATTGTCGTGTAGAACATTCCAGGTGTTTGAATTTCAGAATATTAAAAAGTGCCGGTAGAGTAATTACATGGCACACCTAAGATAAACGTCCTCACAGTGTTATTTTAAGAAAAAATACCTCTGTTTGTTAATCTATAAAACAAATATATTTAGAAAGTATCGTTGGAGACATTGTGTACATTTTTTGGACAGTTTAATTTAATTTATTAGAGGGTGGCCAAAATATTCCGATTTACGATAACTGAAAAATTGTTGAGGGTGGCATAAAACACTTCAAAATTAAAAATCAAAATTTAAAAAGAAAAGAATATCTAGACATAGATTCAAATAGCGTTAAAGCTTTGATACAGCTATAAATTCTGTCAAGCATAATTTCAAACAATGCTGGACAACTCGCCCTGGGGAAAAATTCATTTCGAGATTTACTGCTGCAGATTTGATCAAATTTTTATCTACATGTATTACGATAATACTACTGGGCCATCTGTGTCCGAGTGGTTAGGACATAGCGCTTTAAATGTCTCTCACTTCTGGTCAGCGCAGGTTCGGAACCCACTGAAACCGAAGTTGATTTTGTGAGAAAGTTTGCCAATGTAGATATAGGATTCAAGATGGCGATGTACGTGAGTGGACGGTTTTGTTAAGGCAGAGCTTTACAAACAGGCCAAAAATTTGCAGTACTGATTCCTTGTAATAACAAAATTTAATTGAAGCATATAAGAAGAAAGGACTTCTGTAAAAGGACTATATATGATAGAGATGCCTATATACCCACCAATAAAATGAAAATTAAGTATTCCTTGTAAAGTACATGGTTGTACACATTATGAAGTTTAAGATTAGCACTTTACATACACACGGAAAACAAAAGTTTCCTTATCTGGAAAGTGTCTTAAAGTCGACATTAAAATATGCATATTTTCAATATTTTATCTATTTTATTCTATTTTTGAGCATTTGGAGGTAAAATGAAGTATGAGCACAGCCTTGGACAAGAAAGATATTCCACACTCTGTTGTATATGTTCATTAACTATTTTGTGTTCAAAGGAAAATTTTGTCCAAAGCTGCGTTCAATATAAACAAACAACTTTTCATTTGAACAACACATCCATGTATTACGTCGTTGCTGAGGAGATACTACTTCCGGTTGTTTTGACGGTCTACAGACGGCGTTCATTTATTTTCGTCGAGGACCATACATATTAGAACGAAGTACAGTTGACAAACCAGGAAACCCCACTGCTGTTGCATAGGCTATAAATAGCTACAGTGGGTAGTTTCTTCTCTTAGTATATCGCTGGTTCCATATTACTGCGGCAATCTCATTCTTAATAGAAACTGGAAAATACTGAGTACTGAAAGCAAAGCGCTAGGCTACAATGCTGTGTTTTCTTTCATTCTTGGAATTTTCTGTCGATAGATCTGCTTGACAACTTTTCACTAAAGATAAGTAGAATCTACGGTAAACTTGCTTCCTTGAGTCGAGAGATCGAATAGGCCTAACTTTGTTTGTGTTACACATTGCCTACTGGTAACCCGTAAGACCGTATACTACCATAGACCCTTGGATCAGTGTTGTTTATCAATCGTAGATCTACAATATGATGAATTGACTACTACATGTACGTCAATTTACAGTTAGCCTGATCTGGATGCTCCCATTTCTTTACCCAAGCGCCGAATACAGGCCTACCGCACAAGATCTATTTTTAGAATGTTACATTTGAACTCAGGCATCACCGACACTGTTATCAAGTGTATACGTAGAAATAATATTACTGTTTTAAAAAATAGGAGTATAGATCTATTAGGTAAATCTATAGAATATTTAGTTTTCCTAAGTAAGCCCTACGAGTACAAAAAGTATCGATATAGAACTAGCGACTGCATTCTCTTTTAAGTCAAATTGTTTAACATTTTACACCATCATTTACATAACTGATTGTGGCGTAATAGTTAGCATGTCAGATTGTGAACTCAATTATATATCATTATTGTTAATTAATTATGTTATACATTATGTAAATTATTTTATTGTTATATAATATGTATATATATTTTAATAAAAGATAAAAAAAAAAGAAAAAAAAAAAAGCATGTCAGATTGTGAACTCAAGGGTCAGGTGCTCGAATCTCAAATTTTCTTTTTTTTTTCTTTTTAATACTATATTTTTAAAGGAACTAATTTTATATTTAGATATATTTTTCACCAGATAAGATTAATCTGTGGAATAAACTTCATTTTCTCGAAATAATTTTTCACCAAACTTTACACAAAAGTTCATTAAGTCACTTGAGTTCCATTGAGTTAACATGACCTTGAAATGACCTTTGGAGTCAAGAGAGCAGGTCAAACTACTTAGATCTCAACTTTAGACAATATGAAGAACTTGTTATGAAAATATTACCACCCACCATTAGGGGGCCGTTTTGGCCCCTTATCATATATAGTCCTTTATATATTGTTATATCTGGATGTATTTTTGAATATTCATTTTGTTTAACTTATGTATCATTATTGTATTATATTTTATCTGAATCTTGCATATTCATATATAGATGTATCTGAATTGTAATGCGCGATATAGAGAAAATGAGCCGTATTATGTGGTATTGCTCGGAACACTTTGTAAGGTCAACATTGTTGCATATATGAACGTAAACTTTTTGAGGTCACGGCATTGTTGTGAACTTTAGCGTGAATGCAATCTTTTGTTGTCCTTCTGATCTGCTAATCTTTTACTACCAATGGGTCGTGTTAAGTTCAATTACTTTTTATAGATGACTTCTATTTGACATTGCTTTATGCCACGACTAGGATGACCTTTTCATATTAAATTCAATTAAGATATATTCTTTTTACTTTAATGTGTTTTGTATCTCTAAAGTCTCATTGAAACAATGATTTGAACAGATCGAAATATTTATTTGTTATTTTCAATCAATCAGTCTTGATAAATACGTGTGTATCAATCGGTGATTGTTGAAAAGAAAGCAAATCGCCTCGGGCTTTATGTCGTACGAGTTGTTTGAAGCAATTGAAATGTATTCAAAGCTTTCGAAAAGGTCATGAACTTCAACAGGCCTATAAAACATACATTAACGATAGCTTTTTCAGCAGCAAGAATTGAAATGACTAGACAACGGACTCTTTGATTACATTGCCTGTATACTTAAATATGTATGTGTCAATTCTTTAACGCTTGTACGGTCACTTGAACTATGTATCAATAATATTTGTATATATATGTAGTTGCATGGTTGTGAAAGCATCACCTCTATGTCATCAATGAATTAGACAGTATTAAAACAAAGAACTTTTTGATTACATATTGAATGTGTATGCATCAATTCTTTAATGCTATTATTCATGCCTAAAGCTTGCACGGTCACTTGAACTATGTATCAGTAGCATGTATTGTTGTGAAAGTATTACTTGTATGTCATCTTCAAATTTATATATTGTTATATCTGGATGTATTTTTGAATATTCATTTTGTTTAACTTATGTATCATTATTGTATTATATTTTATTTGAATCTTGCATATTCATATATAGATGTATCTGAATTGTAATGCGCGATATAGAGAAAATGAGCCGTATTATGTGGTATTGCTCATTACACTTTGTAAGGTCAACATTGTTGCATATGAACTTTAGCGTGAATGCAATCTTTTGTTGTCCTTCTGATCTGCTAATCTTTTACTACCAATGGGTCGTGTTAAGTTCAATTACTTTTTATAGATGACTTCTATTTGACATTGCTTTATACCACGGCTAGGATGACCTTTTCATATTAAATTCAATTAAGATATATTCTTTTTACTTTAATGTGTTTTGTATCTCTAAAGTCTCATTGAAATCAATCTGTTGAAGTAACAGTGAATGAACCCCGGCCAGTTGACTTATTAGCCAATGGAGTTGAAATAAATGGTCATGTCTTTAAATGTAAAAGGTTACACCGTGAAATCACTGTTGTTAGTTTTTTCAATGTACCTGTTTATATTGATGATGCTGAAATTATTGAGAAATTGACACAATACAATATTTAGGTAGTCTCTGATGTGAAAAAAAATTGTTATCCTGGTACCCATGTGAAGTGTAAATTTCCAAGTGATGTATTATCTTTACGGTGGACCATTAGGTTTCAGAATGATGAGAAACATAAAAAGTATTGTAAACTTATACACAATAACCAGGTGAAAGTTTGTAGTGGTTGCCTATCTTCTGAACATAGTTTCAGAAATTGTCCAAATATTAAATGCTTCAGATGTAATGAGCATGGTCATATGAAAAATGAGTGCAACGCAGTTAGGTGTTCTATGTGTAAGAACTACCATGCGTATTGTGGTTGTGCAAACATAGATGACAATAAAGATGTAGAAAATAATAATACACATACTAGAATGCACGATGTTGAAGTACAGAGTGAAAACTCTGATGATGAGTTCGATGATTATACTGAATGTTGCATGTGCAACAAACCTATCAGTGAATGCAATTGTAATTATGACATCTGTGATAATTGTGATGCATATAATGAAAGATGTAGATGTGATCACTCTGATGGCGAGTCAGATATTGTTTTTAAGAATAATGAAGTTGTTGAAACTCAACATAGATCTGTTTGTATTGATAAAAGTCAAAACACATCAGTTTGTATTAACGAAAATATTGAGAACCCTGTGGGTAACTCACAGTCAATTGATGGTATTGAACCCTCTGGTAAGACGGTTGAGGGATTCATTGTTGTACAGATTAAAAAAGGATGAAAATGAAGTTTAAACCTAATTTGATTCCTAGAAAAAAGATCAAGAAGTCCAAGTAAAATGTACCAAATATATATACTACAATGTTGTATTTACAAAAAATACTAACATCTATCATCATGTCTGGAAATCTTTTATTTTGTTCTAATAACTGTAATGGTTTAAAATGTATGAATAAAGTCAAAAAGTTTATTTCAGTTATTGAGAGCAGAAGAGTCCACCTGTTATGTTTACAGGAAACGTTCTGGAATGATGATGATGTTGGGAGGGTCCAAACTGAAACAGAATGTAAATTATTTTATAGTAATGGTGTAAATAATAGACAGGGTGTGGCCATTGTGGTAAATAAGAATTATAATAATAAAGTTAAACTAATACAAAAAGATACTAATGGTAGATTTCTCCATATTTCTTTCGAAATGGAGAATGAAATATACAATATTATTAATATATATTCTCCTAACAGTTTAAAGGAGAAAATAGAATTTTTCAAAAGTTTAAATAACAAAATGAAAGGTTTTCCAAATATTATTTGTATGGGTGATTTTAACTCCACTCTGTCAAGTTTAGACAGATGTGGTAAAACAAAACATGTTGATGACTGTGCTTATAATGAGTTAAACAAACTTATGTTTGATAATAATTTAATTGATATTTTTAGAGAAAGGTATCCAGGTAAGATAATGTTTTCCTTTAAACGCCTTTCAAATAATTATTTACAACAAAGTAGAATTGACCATATGCTCATTTCTAGAGCATTAAAAGTATATATACAAAATGTATATAATAATGATACATCTCTAAGTGATCACATCTTTATGTTTTAAAGTGTAATTTTTCAAATATTGAGAACGGTCCAGGTTTATGGATACTAAACAATACTTTACTGAAAGATGAAAAATATATACAAAAAATAAGAGACATGATTAAAAAAAGAGTCAAATAGTGATTTTTTTCAATTAAAAATGAAAATTTAACCATTGGTTGGGATAATTTAAAGTATAAAATAAAGAAGTTTTCACAAATATATTGTTAAAAACTTGTCCAAAGTTAAATACAAAGAGTTTTTTCTCATACAAAATGAAATTGAAAAATTATCTACTAAAGCTGCAACTGGTGCAAAAATAGATTATTCTAAATATGAAAGTCTAAAACTTGAATTAAAAACCTATGAGGAAAATAAATGTAAAGGAGCTATACAAAGATCCAAAGCTTTCTGGGCAACAAAATATAACAAAAATACTAAATATTTTTTAAATTTAGAAAAACATAGACAAGAATCTAATTCAATAAAAGAAATATATAATGAATCTGGAGAAATTGCTCAAAGTACTAATGATATTCTTGATAGTGAATTTGAATTTTATAGTAAATTGTATAACTGTGTTTCAATAAATAAAAATAAGTTAATAAAATATTACATAACATAAATGATAAAATTGATGATACTTCAAAAGACATTTGCGATAACGAAATTACTGTTGATGAAATTGAGTTAGCTTTAAGTAAAATGTCCCAAAAAAAGAGCCTAGGGTCTGATGGGCTAACAGTGGAATTTTATAATATATTTTTTAATGAATTAAAATTCATTTTGCTTAAACTTTTTCAAACAATTGAAAATGATGGACTTTTATGTAGATCTATGAAAAGTGGTGTTTTAAGCCTAGTTTATAAAAACAAAGGAGATAAAAGATCACTTAAAAATTATAGACCCATTTCACTTCTACAAGTTGACTATAAAATTTTAGTTAGAATTATGTCAAATAGATGTAAACTTGTTCTAGCTACAATTGTTTCTAATAATCAGTCTTGCTGTATAGTGGACCGAGACATTGCTGACACTATATGTAGTATCAGGAATTTAATTGACTTATGTGATACTGACCAAATAGAAGGGTATATGTTAAAAATAGATCAAGAAAAAGCATTTGATCGAGAAGACCATTACTTCTTATCAAAAACATTAGAAAAATTCGGATTTTGAGAAAAATTTAGAAATTGGATAAAGATATTTTATACAGATATTTACAGTGCTGTGAAATGTAATGGGTTTTTAACAAAATATTTTCCAATTAAGAACGGAATTAGACAAGGTTGTCCAATAAGTTCACTGTTGTATGTTTTAACTGCTGAAGTTTTAAACAGGACAATCGTAAATAATAAAAATATTAAAGGCATATGCTTACCTGGCACAAACAACGAAGCTTTGATATTTCAACATGCTGATGACACGACCTTGACATTAGGTAGTAAACCGTCGATCCGTGAAGTGTTTGATGTATTACAATTTTACTCAGACTCTTCTGGAGCTAAAATAAACAAACAAAAGTCAGAAATATTTCTTTTAGGTAACAGCGAATTAACAAATAGTGAAATTGAGTCATATGGATTAAAGATGGCTCAAGATTATAAACAAATACTTGGTATTTACCTTGGTAAAAATAAACCAAAATGTGAAGAGTTGAATTGGAAAAACAAGTGTGAAAAAATATAAAATATCTTAAACATATGGAATCAGAGAAATCTAACGTTACATGGTAGAGCCATTGTTATTTCAACTTTGTGTATGTCTAGATTAAGGTATACATTATTTGTTGTAAATATACCTCAGTGGGCAACTGTTGAACTCAAACACATATGTAAACAATTTTTGTGGAAAAAGTAAAAACCTGGTCAAATATGAAACTGTTATATGTGACAAAACTAAAGGTGGGTTGAAAATACCAGATATTTATATTAAGATGTTGTCATTTAGACTTAAAAATTTAACAATGTTTTTTTTAACACAGAAAATGTTTCTTTGTGGAAAGGTATTTTTAAAATATATTTAAGAAGAATATGCTCTTTGAACCTAGACCTTGAATTATTCAGCTTAGAACTAAGCAAAGACAATTTACGCTGTTTACCCGAGTTTTACCAAAGTATGTTTATAGCATGGAAGTCAATCAAAAATAACATATTATTTAGTCAAGATTATACGTTTGTGTATAATCAGTCTTTGTTTTTGAATTATATATAACTAATGAAAAAAGGTAAACCACTATATTGGAAAATAATTGTATTAGCAGGTGTTGTACAAATGAAAGATATAAGTTATGAAGTAAAACCTGGTTACTTACCTGTGCATTCTATTGTAGATATAATTGCTGATAAATTTCCGTTTTTAGACACAAACATTATCCAGAGACAATATGAACTGTTGTTAACTTTCATTCCTGAATATTGGACAGAAACAATTAATAATTCCCCGAATTTTTTGTGTGTAATTATATTCCGCTAGTGTATATGTCACAGGTGTATTTGCAGGTAGTTTTGCAACACCGATAAATTGGGTTCTGGACTGTTGAATAATATGCCAACTACGATGTTATATTTGATATAATTTTCTTTTTCTTTTCGACCCTGTTTGTGGAATAAGGTCTCCCATATCATTGCATGATGTTCATGATAATTTATGAACCCTTTATATATTTATGCAGGACCTGTAATATATATATATTTTAATATTACACTCTCAATACAATTGCCTTAGCACAATCATATGAAATATAGATTAAGATATTTGAACTTAAAATAATTAAAACAACAAAATTCAATTCTCATTCATTTCACCATTCACTCATTTAATTCACAATTAAACTTTCATTCTTGTTAATATTAAACTGATTATTATTTAGTTACATTCAGCTTCTTTTATATATTTTACATTTTATATTTTAAAGATATATTAGTTAGAAAAGAGAAACTTACAGTCGATGTTAAAAAGATAGGTCTGTCCTGCAGGTTGTGTATGTCCAGTCTGATTTACATGTACAAGAGGACTCAAATCTATTTTGGCGCAATTGTCTTGACCAATAGTTGCTTGTTTATTTTGATTTTAACCAATGGTACATTTTAATTATAGGTTATGACCTTTTTGTGTAATTAGCCTGAAGGTATACTTTTACCTTCTTATTTTAAAGCTTAAAACTAAATGTCTATTTCATTTTCATTAAAGCTGAAATACAAATAATTATAAAATCACAACAAAATGAAATTATCATCATTTTATTTACACTACAACATATATACAACGTGACACGAACTGCAGAGACTTGTTGCGACACAAATCTCGGGATTTCTATGACTGCTTACTAGACAAAATCGATGTTACACCTGTAGCAGAAACTTACTGGGCCGAGACGTTCGACCTTGAACGTACCAACTTTACGTGTGTTTGGAATAACATTGTAAACAAATTCAAACCGCCGGATTTCATAGAGAACGATTTTAAAATAATACATAATGTGATTTATACAAAAGAAAAACTGTTCAAATTTCATTTGACTGATAATGATACCTGTGATATTTGTAAAATTGAAACACAAAAAATGATCCATATGCTATTCACTTGTACAGAATTATCTGAATTTATTGTTTATATTTCTGAATTAGTAAAACTTCTGTTAGAAAATTGTGATACTACATAGAACATACACATTTTTCAATTGCTTATATTAGGATGTAATAAACAATATAATAATATTAATGTTTTCTTTTTGAATTTTCAATTGTCTACTGCTAGATTCTGTATTATACGGCGTAGAAATTTGGTTTCATTAGACTTTCCGTCCATTCCACTTATTAGTTTTTTAAGTATGTATTGAAACATTATGTATCATATTTTCATATGTACTTAAAAGATAAAAAAAATATTTTTCAAAAGAAGTTTATATGTAATAACCCTATTGTTCAAGAAACAGATGATGTACTTGTATTTTTGTTGTAAAAAAATCATGTCACATGCTACATAATTGCTATTTGTATTATGCTGTCTATACATGAATTAATGTCAAACAGTGTAGATTTATGTTATCATCACATTGTGTTGAATCAACATTTTGTGTTATATAATATTTTGATATGTGGAAAAAATAGTATATTAATATTATTATAATCTTATGAACAAAATATACAATTATAACAATTAAACATATGTGTTTCATTTAAAATGTAAACACACATATATGTATACATGCAAATATGCATAATTATATATCTATATTATCTATATTAAATCTATTTATTTTGTTATGTAAATTGATAATTATATACTGTTATCGTTGCTGTTATATGAATAATTATTTTAATAAAAGATAATAATGAAAGTGATTGTGGCGTAATAGTAATGCATGGGGAGTTGCAATTTTATTTAATAATAACTTTGAACATAGAATACTTGGAGAGAATAAAGATAATGAAGGGAATCTTTTAAGTTTGGAAATCATACTACAGGAAAAGTTTAAGTTTAAGTTACTACTTGTTAATTTGTATGGACCAAAAAAAGATAATCCTGAATTTTACAAAAATATTGAAAATTTGATTGAAGAATCAGATCATGACTCTGTAATAATTACTGGATATTTTAATCTAGTCCATGATCCTAAATTAGACTATTGTAATTACAAAGCAATAAATAACCCAAAATCTAGAGAATTTATTTTACATATGATAGCTAAGTTAAATTTATTGGATCCTTGGAGAGTCCAGCATGAACAAACTAAAAGATATAAATGGTTTTGTAATAATCCTCCGAAAAAGACAAGGTTAGATTTTTTGATATCATCTGAACTAGTATCTATGGTTGATTATACTGATATAAAACCTGGTTACAGAACAGGCCACTCGATTGTTGAATTCATTCATGGAAAAGGTTTTTAGAAATTTAATAACACACTCCTCAAGGATAAAAAATACATAGCGTTGTTAAGGACACGATCAGAGATTTGAAATTATTTTATACACTAACCCCATATTCAAGAGTTTCTATTTGTGACCTGGATAATAGCCAAATACAATACAGTATAGATGATCAACAATTTTTCGAGCAATTACTCCTTGAGATTAGGGACCGTACTATCTCATATGCTTCAGTTAAAAATAAAGAAAAAATACCAGAATAAAACAATTAGAAAAAGAAATCAAAAATTTAGAGGCTTCAAATGCACAAATAGACAACTCTTTAAGATTAGCTCGAACTAGAAAATATTAGAAAAGAAAAACTAAAAGGACTTATATTGAGATCCAGGGTTAAATGGATAGAAGAAGGAGAGAAACCTTCAAAGTATTTTTGTTCTTTAGAAAAAAGAAATCGTATCAATAAAACAATTACTAAAATAAAAGATAATAAGTAACCAAAAAGAATTATTTAAAGAGATTGAAAATTTTTATTCCTGTTTATATAAAAATAAAGATAATGAATTACAGGATATAGATATTTCTAAAATTTTAAGTTGTAATAATATTCCTAAATTGGATGAAAATATGGCATCATCCCTTGAAGGTGAAATTACTCTTTAAGAAGCTGCGCTAGCACTGAAAAGTATGAAAAACAATAAAAGTCCTGGTACAGACGGCTATACTAGTGAGTTTTTCAAATTTTTCTGAAAAGATTTGGGTAATTTTGTCATACGTTCATTAAATCATGCATTTATTAAAGGGGAACTATCAATAACTCAAAAACAAACCAAATAAACAAAGAGAATACTTTAAAATTGGAGACCTATATCACTTTTAAATACTTCTTACAAAATTCTTTCTAGTTGTTTAGCTAATAGACTAAAACTAGTTCTCAGATATATTATTAACAAAGATCAAAAAGGATTTTATATAGGGGAAAACATCAGGTTAACATATGATATTATAGATGCTTCTAAAAAAAATTATATTCCAGGTATGTTACTTATAATCGACTTTGAGAAAGCTTTTGACTCAATATCTTAGAACTATATGTATAAAGTATTGAAGTTTTTTTTTTCAATTTGGACCAGAGTTTTTAAAATGGGTAAAAATTCTAAATAAAAAAGCAAGTTTATGTGTAATTCAAAATGGTATTTTTTCTTTGAAATAGGTAGAGGCTGTCGTCAAGGCGATCCAGCCTCTCCTTATTTTTTCAATTTATGCATATAAATTTTAGTTCACTTAATGAGACAAAATAAAAATATTAAAGGGATAAATATAGCGGACAGAGGATACTGTATTTCACAATACGCAGATGATACCACAATATTTTAGATGGCACAGAAAAAAGTCTCAAAAGTGTCCTAGACTTATTGTTCCAATTTTCAAAATACTCAGGTTTAAAACCTAATATAGAAAAAAACTAAAGTTGTTTGGATAGGTTCTAAATGTGATTGTGATGAAATAATATGACGTTAATTGGGAAAAAATAATTTTACTATTTTAGGAAATTTTTTTAATTCTAAACTAGAAAATATCGAGGAAATTAATTTTTCTAAACAAATAGATGACTTTGAAAGAAATATTCATACCTGGACAAAAAGAAATTTGACAGTATTAGGGAAAATAGCCATTATAAAGTCATTACTATTACCAAAATTAACACATCTATTTCTGGCACTGCCTACACCAAGAAAAGAAACTATAAAACAAATAGAAAATATATTTTATAAATTTACTTGGAATGGAAAACAAGACAGAGTGGCTAGGATAACTATGATACAAGATTACCAACATGGGGGTTGTCGAATGACACATGTAGAAACATTTATTAAAAGTTTAAAACTTACTTGGATTAGAAGAATATTAGTAGCGAATAGACATTATAATTGGATTAATCTATTTTTTGATGAAAGTAGATTTAACTTTGAATATTTTACAAAATTAGGTGATATATATATTTTAAACATTTCTGGATCAACTACAACATGTTTTGGAAAAAAATTCTTATTATTTTAGCAGAATTTCAGAAAATAGTTTCAACTAATGAATTAAAAGACATTCTTATAAAACCATTATGGAACAACTCTGAAATAAAAATAAATAACAGTGAATTTTTTTTTACAAAATATGGTACAAAAAGGGCATAAGCACAATTCAAGACCAGTTCAATGAACAAGGAAAATATTTTACATTCAAAAATTTTTCAAGAAATTACAAATTAGTGACCCCATTTAAACTATTTTAGGACTTAAAGATAAAATTTTACAAAAATGGCCAAATTAAAACAAATTGAAAGTAAAGAAATAAAACCATATAGACCCAAATTTATTGAATTGTTATGTAAAGATAAACAGAGATCATGGACATTGTATGACATATTTGTTAATAAATTACAAGTTAAGACCAAATCAGAAATTAAGTGGGAATTAATATTAAATTTAGATTACAATCTAAATTGGCAGTCTATTAAAAAATATTTTTTCATGTACAAGGGATACAAACTTAAATTGGTTTCAATATAGGATAGTAGGATAGTACATAGAATTATAGCCACTAATAAATATCTACATTGTATTATGATGAGAAATTGCTCTCTGTGTAGTTATTGTAACACTGAACAAGAAACAATTGAACATTTGATTTATAGTTGTTATGTTATAAGGAATCTCTTAAATCTTTTACAAGAATGGGTTAACGATAATAGTAATATCAATATTAGTTTTTCATTGACGGATATCCCATTTCTCATAGATAAAACCAGTTTCAGATCTTTGAATTTAATTATTATACTAACAAAATTTTACATATATAAAGCTAGACTTCACAGTAGACAACCTGATTTAGAGGGGCTAAAAAGAAACTTAAAAGAATATTATCAGATAGAAAAATACTCATCAAAAATTAAGTTTCAGACAAACAACCCTGACACCATTACTAACCAATCTGTGCAAAACAAAAACAAACCAAAAAAAGTTTGCCAGTTTACTTGCTGAAGGTCGGTTGTCTCCCCTTCACCATTAAAAACTGGTCGCCACCATATAGCTGAGAACTGTTCATTGTCGTAAATTTAAAAAATCGGAATCAGAATTCCAGTACCGAAGAAGATTCACCTTCTGTAAATATAAAAAAGAGCCGCCTCTCACCTCTGGTTCGAATCCCGCTAGGGTCGTTTCGAATTATGTGGGAAAGTTTGCCAGTTTACTTGCGGAAGGTTGGTGGTCTTTACCCGGGTAACCGGGGTTTCTACCCCTCCAAATAAAAACTGGACGCCATCATATGACTGAAAAATTGTTGAGTATGGCGTAAAACAAAAAAAATATATATTCAAATGAAATCAAAGAGAGCTGAATTGGCTCAGTCGGTAGCGCGCTCGACTCTTGGTTGTGAGTTCGAGTACAACCGACGGCAGGTTGGTTTCCTGTCCTTCGAGACAGTAAAAACCGAGTTTCCGTGTCGCAGTAGGTGTCGGCATGTCAAAGAACCCTCACTGCCCAATGTCCGTAAGTGCCGAGCACAGGCCAAAATTTAAAGCCCTCCATCTGCATTTGGTGACGTCTCCATGAGTGAAAGATTCTTGAGTGGGACGTTAAACAACAGTAAACAAACATACCAAGCACCAAAAGGACTAAACAGTTGCATGTTTACCAGTTTGAATACTGTGTAATACTGATACAGATCAGCAGCATTGGCTTATAGCTATGAGATAATCAAATTGATGCAAAAATATCAAAGTGAATGAAAATGTAGCTTGACTTACAGCTGTAATGGACTTAGTGTTAGCTTCATAACAATTATTACTGACATAGCGGCGTGCCAATGCTTATTATTTTAAAATTAGAAACATGTCAGATAGTTATATATAAAGTTTTCAGGGAGCAAATATATGTAAAGAAGAAGCTCAAAGTAGGTTAATAATTTTCCCCAATAACAATGGAGGGTGGATAATTTAGCAAAGTAAACCTATAAAAACGTACAAAAAAAAGCAAAAAGAGATCGATGGACAAAAACATAAGACAACAAGAAAAAAGAATTACAAAGGAAAGCAGAACACTGCTATAAAGGAATAAAGTGAGCAAGACAGATGAAATATCAAAATTCTCCAGTAACAATTACATTTAAGTTTCTGATAGTATTTCTCTAAGGCAAAACAATATCCCCTAAGGACAGTGTTAAACAAAAGTTAGAAAGCTGATAATAGGGCGAAATTTACTTTGTTGCTGAGCATTTTTCACTATCTGAAAAACATTGGCTTATATCCTGAAGTTTGAAATGTATTCAAAACTTTAAAATGTCTAGTCTTTTATTAATAATTTATAAACATATTGTCTTTTTCAAAAGTTTTATAGGAAAAAAAAAAACATTAAATGTCTATAACTTTACATAGACACTTTAATATTTAAAGACTGGAAGTTAATTAGATGGAGTATACATTTCAAAATGTATGGATAAATAATCCCATAATCTATCAGGTCAGAACTAATACTGATTGAAACAGGAGACAGAATGCACTGGCACGAAAATAATCCTACAATATTTGCTCACAGAAGGAACATATCCTAAAAACAGAATTGTCAAAAAATCGAAATGCGTTTTAACTATCACGCGCAGTCAGAATTAGTATTCTGAAACATTCAGTGTTCTAAGATAGATTTTAAATTCAAACACTTTCACTGGAAAAAAGTGCTAAACATCGGAAACACTCAAGACACGTTATTTCAGAGACAATATACGAATCTGTTGAACACTGGACAATCACGAGCTTCTGGAAATCCAGTGGTAGGATCAGGTGTCATGGAGACCGGTCACTCCAACCGCGATTTAATATTCAAATTCAAATGAAATAAATGAGGAATGAATCTGCGTCCCAACTTGTACAGACGACTAGAGTAATCGCAAACAAGGCAAATAAACCAACTGTAAAATTTAAGTAACGTTCTAAAATTCAGAAGTGGGAACAGGTGTCCTGGAGGAAAAGGCATCGCCTCCTGACCGATCATAGCGCCATTTAGTTCACAGTAATTCCCAAGTTTCATCTCTGTTTAGATTTTACCCTAAAATAAAGAAAATATCTTTCCATTAGAAGAAACACAAAACGATAGAAAAAGCATCAGACAATATTATAAGAACAAGTGCAATTCAATGTTCATTCAGGAATTTTCCCTATGAGTCAACAATACCAAAAAAATAAATTTATAAAGACCATATTTTTGGCACACACTAATAAAAAACCTATGAAATGATAATTTTCTGATAAAATACTGATAATTTTAGGATTATATTCCAACTTTCCCCTTAGATATTTGTGTTTGTTCTGTTTTATGATCTCCAAACCTGCCTTTCAGCGGAGGTTTAACAGAGAAAAAAACAACATGGAATGGCCTCATATATGGCGCATACATAATTTAATTTTAATTATTTTCTCCATACAAATGATTTATTATCCAAGTAGGGAAGCATCAAAACAACATTGTAGAACAGTACGATTTTGTAAAAGACACAAGAATTTTACAAGAAACATAAAAGTTCAATTTCTTTTCAATCGTCCTTTGATTGCCTTATCTACATAATGGCAACCTACATGATCGAAAATATTTAGATCTCGTTTATCTACAGTATAGGTGACAGTTATAAGACGGTCAAAATGAATTCGTGTTTACCTATATTCTTCTGTTCCGTAAGTTTCGTTTTATTGTAATTACTACTGAACTTTTTTTTGTTTTTAGTATTGATCACTGTATTTTCATGTCAACTTAATGGTAGAAAGATTTATAGGATCAATCTCATCTACATAAATAGATATTGTGGTTAGGCATAGGTATTTATAAATGTTTACTATAAACCTCGAACAAGCATTAGAAACACTATTTTGTGTAACTATGGGAAAATTAAACATTTAAACAAAATAATCACTTAACATTGAAATTGGCGGTTATGATTACCAAGAATTGCGAGCTATCGCTCAGTTTGTGTTACACAATACAATATCTAAAAAGTATTTTAAATTGTGTTTTTATTATCATTTGTTTTTTATTTTACTTTTTTCAGCTTTTTGTATTGGTGTTAACCAGAACCGCTCACCTTCAAGTAAAAAGGACATATGTAGACCCAATGACTGTTGACGAGAGAGCAAGATGGACTTTTAGATATGACGGTGCTCATGTAAGTTCTTTTTTTTTTTGTTTGTTTTTTTTTTTTTTTTTTTTGTTTTTTTGTTGTTTTTTTTAAAGTTAAAAGTACGAAACAGGGTTTAGAAATTCACAAGAGTTGAGGGATTCTTGCAATAAATTTCTATCAATATAACGAATTCTTATTGTTATTCATAGCTTTCATTGCACTGCCAAGTGAATTACAACCGTGATTTTTTCCATCAAATATTGCGATTTTTACATATCTTCATCAGCGTTTATTCAGATGTACGTATTGCCTAGAGTTTTTCTTTCTTTATAAATAAGTGGGTTAAAATAAAAGATCAACCAGTAACAATTAACAAGTTTTATAATGAATAAACGTCGCATTCCTCACTTATTTCATTTTTAATTTGTCTTTGGACACATGGCTGGTTTGACCGTACAACTACTCCGTGACACCCCCTGACTCCACCACAAGAGGTCCGTTTTTACAATTTGTATAATAGTCTTGTTCGCGGTTACTCTTTCAGTGGGTAAAATGTTGAGTTGCCTTTTTGTTGGCGGTTGTTGAGACGTCTGTACCAATTGTAACGAGGATTCGTTCGTCACGTATTTCATTTGAATTTAACTGTGGATTCACGGCGGATGTGACCGGTCGACAGGGGAAGCTTACTCCTCAATGGCACTTGATCCCACCCTTTGGTTTCCAGAGGTCCGTGTTCGTCCATTTTTCCCGGATTTGTATCTGTGTCCTGGACATCCTAGAGATTTATACTTTTGTATCTGAGATGTTTTATATAAATTATTATATACTAATAGCGAATTTGTTGTACAGAAACTGGTTTTAGTTTTGAACCAGTTTAGTAAACTTATCATTTCTTCTATAAACCGCTTTCCAACTGGCTCTGAACTGGTATTATACTAAACCCATAAACTAAAACTGGTTTTCAAACTGCCTCCTGGGTTGGTTTAATAGTTCCATGCAAGTTTGTTGCTACAACAATATGGCGGCGACAACATGAACTAGTAGTAGTATCAGATACCTTTTATGTGTCTTCTGGGCATTTTATGTAGTTTGGGGCAGGTTGGTTCCTGTCCTTTGGATGAGACAGTAAAAATCGAGGTCCAGTGTCGCAGTAGGTGTCGGCACGTTAAAGAACCCTCACTGCTCAATGGCCGTAAGTGCCGAGCATAGGCCAAAATTTGAAGCCCTTCATCGCCATTTGGTGACGTCTCCATTTGAGTGAAAGATTCTTGAGTGGGACGTTAAACAACAATAAACAAACAAACAATGTACCTGGCAGTAAAACTGTACTTGTAGTGACAGAGAGAGAGAGAGAGAGAGAGAGAGAGAGAGAGAGAGAGAGAGAGACGTTTTATAATTCAAAATGGAGAATCAATGAATTAAGTCTCAAAATTAATCAGCTATCGATTGTCATTTTGTTTATATTATTTTCACGTTTTAATTTAACATGGACATTACCATAGAGTGATTATTTTTTTTTTAGTATATTAACAACAATAACAATTCAAAAAGTGGAAACATGAAAATCAGTGACACCGAATGTTGTATTAAGATTAATACTCTTTTTTAGTTATTGGTTTTACCTTTATTTTCACACCTCATATAAATGAGCGACTGTTTACGTCTTTCTGTTCCCCATTTGAGTAGTTTAAATCATTTATTTGTTTAGCCACAGGAAGCCAGTGGTAAATCATAAACCGAAAACTTGTTTACTTGAAACAAATTCGCCCTGAAGTAATATTACGTGCACCGCTATATAAAATCCTAGAATCCTCAAAAGTAAAGGTAGTCAACTGTTTACAGTTTACAGACTCGGTTGGATATAATAGTTTGGTGAGGTATGATTGATACCACTTTCTAATTTAAAAAAATATCAGATACCAAAATATAAATCTTTAGGACGTCCAGGATATAGATACAAATCTAGTAAAAATGGACAAACACGGACCTCTGGAAACCAAGAGGTGGGATCAGGTGCCATGGAGGAGTAAGCATCCCCTGTCGACCGGTCACATCCGCCGTGAGTCCATAGTCAGATCCAAATAAAATACATGAGGAACGAATCCTCGTCACAATTGGTACCGACGTCTCTATAACCGCCAACGAAAAGGTAACTCAACATTCTAATTTGGAACTCTACATCTGTATGGAGATTGATTTATTGTCGTCGTTTTTTTTTTCAAAAAATAATAAAACTTTGAAATTAGGTTTATAATATGCAAATGGCCAACATTCAAACATAATAGTTAAGTATGTTACATGTTACCTCATTTTGATTTGTTAAACACAGCCTCTAACCAGTGTATTATCCAGCGAGAAGGGATATAAAACATTAATATAATATATACATCTTAAATAGTCTACATAAGATGAGGGACTGACGTACTGTAATCTTTCTTGAAATTGAAATTGTGGGAAGGCAATTTTCCTTTCTACCTGCCGCGAAAACTTTAAAACTCACAATAGAGCTCTACAAAGATAAAATCCAATTTGACATCATCAAATCAAAACTGAAGCCGTCCTGGCTCAGTCGGTTGCGCGCTCGACTCTTGATCATGAGGTCGTGAATTCGAGTACAGTCGGCGGCAGATCGGTTTCCTGTCCTCCGGATTGAGACAGTAAAAACTGAGGTCCCGTGTCACAGTAGGTGTCGGCACGTTAAAGAACCCTCACGGCATATGGTGCCGTAAGTACCAAAAATGCCAAAATATGAAGCTATTTACCGGCATTTGGAGTCGGTAGCGCGCTCGACTCTGGATCGTGAGGTCGTGAGGTCGTGAGTTCGAGTCCCGCCGGCGACAGGTTGGTTTCCTGTCTTTCGGATGAGACAGTAAAAGCTGTAGGTCCCGTGTCACAGTAGGTGTTGGCACGTTAAAGAACCCTCACTGCTCAATGGCCGTAAGTGCCGAGCATAGGCCAAAATTTGAAGCCCCTCACCGGCACTGGTGACATCTCCATATGAGTAAAATATCTTGAGTGGGACGTTAAACAACAATAAACAAACAAACAAACCGGCATTTGGTGACGTCTCAATTTCAGAAAGATTCTTCAGTTGGACGTTATACAATAGTAAATAAACAAACATCAAATCAAATTTCAGCACTAAAAGTAGTCAAAATCATTTTCAAATTTGGGGTATCCGAATATTCTTTAATAATAATACTATATTACACTCCTCTAGGCATTTGTATATATATATATATGTGTGTGTGTGTGTGTGTGTGTGTGTGTGTGTGTGTGTGTGTATATATATGTATATATATATATATATATATATATATATATATATATATATATATATATATATATATATATATATAGACACTTCGACAAAAAACTTATACAATGAGTTTTGCAACTTATTATAATTGTAGCTGAATGTCGTTGGTTGGTTCAAAGTTTATTAACATTTTATTTTTATAGCATCAAATGGCGTTTTTAAACAGATTCGAACACAAACCAATTTGTTATGTTTACGACCTTGCTGGTGATGAAAGGACACTTGTTCATACTGACACAGGACTTTTACAAACTGAGGTATGTATTACAAGCCATGTATCTACCACAATTTTTCCATTTTTTTGTTTTCACTTGAAACTTGATAATACAATAATTCTTAAATTATTACATCTTGTAGAGTTGCTATATTATACTGTTGAATAAGATAATGTCGTGGTGTTAAAATTTTGTTTTTTTCAAATTAAACTAATTCGTTTACATTAAGTGTCCTTGAGTTACAAAACTTTTTTTCGTAACATAATCCATTACTAAGTATAATGTATGTAACATTTCGTCATGGTTTAACCCTTTCAAACCCTACAAACTGGTTTTAAACAATAGAAATGAACATACCACTCAGATGTTCAAGGGTGAAAGGGTTTAATTTCCTTGATAAATGAAAACAAGGAAATAAACGAAGTCGAATCACAACGAATTCTTTTCTGATTCTATAGTATTTAAAATACAAATTTATAAAACTGACATAGATTCCCGACACCCGATCACATTCAGTAGTCTAGTGGTAGAGCGTACGACTCGCAAAGGGAAGGTCCCCGGGTTCGATTCCCGGTACCAGGTCATATCAAAGACTTTTAAAATCTTTAAGGAATGTCCCTTTGTCAAGACCTCGGCATATGAAGTGAAAGTCGTAGCTCTTTTGGATGTCTCCTTTAATGATTGAAGTGGCACGTAAAGGGACCCTGACTGTATTGATGTCCCTTTATAGCGCAGGTCAATATTTGTGGCACTTTGCCGAAAGCTGGTGACATCTCCATATATGTCGGGATGTAAAGCAACAATGACTGTTACCAACACTGAGAAACCTAAAAAGCATAGTCTTGTTACTATTCAATCAAGTGCTGTGATATCTCTTGGGGTGTTAACATTTACAACCCCACAGACCATAATAGACCGATCTATTGGCAATAGAAAAAGAGCATACCATGTAGATATTTAGTGGTAAAATCGTTAAATGTAAAAAAAAAATGAATGACATCGAGAAACATCAAAAGTATCAATGTAATGTATATTAGTTTTTATTTCGACGATGCTAAAACGGCGCTTAACTTATAACTTACCTTTCCCATCCCCTTCCTCTATACTATTTTACATCGTTTAGTTTTTCCATTTTTTACTCTTTCATAGAAAATTAAAATGTGTATACGGTACACAATGGTACAATTGAAGAAACAAAAGCAGCCTGCATAATAGACTGTCACCTTTCTGACTTAATTTTAAATGGAATTACCTGTAGGTTCTCCCATTTTTAAAGTCTGTAGATAATATCAATACAATCATGTTTATACCGTTACTTAAATGTTTGTGCGAGTGTTGATGTTCTGTGAATGTCATGTCATGTTTCTGTTATGTTCTGTAGCAAACTGATTTAAAAATAAAAAATAAAACGTATATTAACGTTCATTATTAAAAAAATTTCGTAAATATTATAAAAGGATTTATATATCTTTCAGATTAAACTTCTTCAGATGATTGACGAAAGTCAGGTTCCCACTCACAATACGAATGGGACAAGCAGTAGCATTCGACATTTCTGTCACAGAAATAACGATTATCGTATTATATATCTTAATTAAACATTATCCCGCCATCTTGTATTATCAAATGTTGTTTATGGAGTCGAGAGAGGGGCGAGTGATTGAAGCATCACGCTTTAAACTATGAAGTATCTTACATCTTCTTAGCTAGGAAAAAAGAGCTCCACTTTTACCTAAGATGGAGCCGGCCTGGCTCAGTCGGTAGCGCGCTCGACTCTTGATCGTAAATTGGAGTCCAGCGGGCGGCAGGTCGGATTCCTGTCCTTCGGATGAGACAGTAAAAACCGAGGTCCCGTGTCACAGTAGGTGTCGGCACGCTAAAGAACCCTCACTGCTCAATGGCTTATGTAACGAGCATAGACCAAAATATCGGCATATGGTGACGTCTCCATGTGAGTGAAAGTTTCATGAGTGGGACTTTAAACAACAATAAACAAACAAACAATCAACCTAAGCTGATTTGGTGAGAATGTTTGCCAGTTCACTTTGGGAAAAAACTGGTCGCCATCATGTAACTGAAGATATAATGTTGAGTTGGACATTCAAACAAACAAACGAAACAAAAATGAGGCAAGTTTACCCTCCCTTGTATAGTTCGATGAGTTCATGCAGCCACTTTTCAGAGAGAATTTTGTAGTCATCGATTCTAAATGGCAATAAAACATTTATACAAATATGAATTCCGTAAACATTATGTTATGATTCATGGATAAGCTAAATATACAGAATAAATAACAAACACTGGATGATATGACACTGTTAAATGTTCTATAATATTTCGTATTAAAAATGTTAAGGACCATAAACAATGAAACGCAAAACACTTTTTGTTTACAAAAATTCTGAAGTAATTGCAGAGTTTGACCACTATAACACAAATCTGAATTAGTACATAATTCCCATTTTGTCATATTAATCATAAATTCTGCATCGGCAATGTTATGCACACTGAACTGTACTGGTATGGTGCTATTAACCTTTCTCTTCGAATATCTTCATGTGCTTCATCTCCCTTCAAATACAATACTATCGGGCATGTAATTACCGGCGACGTTTCTATTGTTGAAAATGAAAGCCTAAAAAATCTTATTTTAAGGGGCCCTAAATACCGGGAAGCCCGTTACTTTAATTGGCGTCAGAATTTCAGTTTAGTTATGGATTCTGTCGAAGATTATGCCAAACATGAAGACGAAGAACCAGACACTTTGTCTGAATGGCTGAAAGCCATACGATGGTTGATAAAATCTCGTATTCGAAAACTTAAAGGGACTATGAAAACACGTTATCGCGTTGTATTTAATGATCCAGAAGTAGTTACTGAACTGAATAGGTTACATGACCAATATGTTCTGGTACCAGCAGACAAAGCCTCAAATAATATAGTGTTTATTTGTAAGGCACATTACTATAATTGTTTATTAGAAGAACTTGGGTTTAATATAAATTCTGGTAATCCTACATATACACGTAGCTCACTTTCAAAGGACGAGATCCCTCAAAATCACGTATCCGTATTACGCTCATTTGATATACCTACAACGGATACCGATTTCGAGCTGCCATATTTATATTGGATACCTAAACTTCATAAAACCCCATATAAGCAAAGATACATAGCAGGATCCAGCAAATGTTCTACCAAACCTTTATCTTTACTCCTTACCAAGATATTGACAGCCGTTAAGGAGAAACTTCAACAATACTCTACAGTTGCTTATTCCAGAAGCGGTGTAAATCAGATGTGGATACTTAAAAATTCTAAACAGCTTTTAGAAAATTTGAAGGCACACAATTTTTCTCGAATTCACAGTATCAAAACTTATGACTTCTCTACTCTTTACACTACTATTCCACATAAAAAATTAAAAGAAAGACTTTTCAGCATCATAGACAACTGCTTTTTCACTAAAGGTGGTACCCGAAAATTTAAATATCTAGTGATTGGCTATCAGGATACTTATTTTGTCAAACACCACTCTGATTCTACACATAGATATACTGAAGTTGATATAAAAAACATGCTGGAATTTCTTATAGACAATATATTTGTAATGTTCGGAGACGTGGTCTTTCAACAAACTGTCGGCATTCCCATGGGAACCAATTGTGCTCCTTTATTGGCCGACCTGTTCCTTTATTCATACGAAGCAGACTTCATTCAGAAACTGCTGAATCAAAGAAGAATTAGCTAGCGGTGTATTTTAATTTGACATTTAGATATATCGATGACGTTTTGTCAATTAATAATGACAATTTTCATACATATGTCAATGCGATATATCCAGCGAACTAGAAATTAAAGATACAACAGAATCAAGCACACACGCTTCATACTTAGACATTTTACTTAATATAAACACAGACGGGAACTTAGCAACGAAGCTATACGATAAACGCGACGATTTCGGCTTTCCCATCGTCAATTTTCCACATTTAAGTAGCAATATCCCTCAGTCACCCGCATATGGAGTTTATATTTCACAAATGATCCGATATGCCAGGGCGTGCACAACATATGAAGATTTCATATACAGAGGTAAACTACTCACTGAAAAATTATTGACACAGGGATATCGAAAACCGCGTTTAATGTCAACGTTCCGCAAGTTTTACGGTCGGTATAATAGTCTTGTTTGCGACTACTCTGTTTCACTAAGTGAAATGTTGAGTTGCCTTTTCGTTGGCAGTTGTTGAGACGTCTGTACCAAATATGGCGAGGATACACTCCTCACGTGTTTCACTGGACTTGACTGTGGACTCACGGCGGGTGTGACCGGTCGACAGGGGATGCTTACTCCTCCATGGCACCTGATCCCACCTCTTGGTTAGCACCAGATCCCGTGTTTGTCCATTTATTATCGGATTTATCTCTGTGTCCTGGACATCCTATTGATTTACACTTTGGTATCTGAAGTTTTTATATTATTGAATACTATGTTTCACTAAGTGAAATGTTGAGTTGCCTTTTCGTTGGCAGTTGTTGAGACGTCTGTACCAAATATGGCGAGGATACACTCCTCACGTGTTTCACTGGACTTGACTGTGGACTCACGGCGGGTGTGACCGGTCGACAGGGGATGCTTACTCCTCCATAGCACCTGATCCCACCTCTTGGTTTCCAGAGGTCCGTGTTTGTCCATTTATTATCGGATTTGTCTCTGTGTCCTGGACATCCTATTGATTTACACTTTGGTATCTGAAGTTTTTATATTATTGAATACTATGTTTCACTAAGTGAAATGTTGAGTTGCCTGCTCGATGGCGGTTGTTGAGACGTCTGCACCAATTTGACGAGGATTCGTTCCTCATATATTTAATTTTAATTTGAATGTGGACTCGCAGCGTGTGTGACCGGTCGACATGGGACGCTTACTCCTCCGTGACACCTGATCCCACCTCTTGATTTCAAGAGGTCTGTGGTTGTCCATTTTTTTTTATACCAGATTTGTACCTATATCCTGGACATCTTAATGATTTATACCTTTGTATCTAAGACTTTTTATGTTGAATAACTTTGAAAATTATGTATTATACATTTCCATCAAATGTTATATAATCTGATACGTATATGTTAAGCTTGTGATTATTTCCCCAACTTGTGAAAAGATATTTGCTGGACAGTACGATAGAAAGACGTGTAATTTTACGGTTGTCATTGTCTTGCTTGTTGTTTTGTTTTGTTTTTGTTTGTTTGTTGTATGTATGAAGTCAGGAAAAATTTTGTTTATTCAAGAAAGTGTCCAAAATAGGTAGTGTATCAGTATCCTATTTCAAAACTATATGAACCTGCCAAGTATGTATTACATTTTTAAAATCTAAATACTGGAATGAATGGTTATGGTAAAGTAAAAGTAATGTTTCTATTACCTTCTTGCACTGGTGCACACGTACACATTACATCAATTTGTGAACTCCCGTCGATCAACGTTTTATCATTGATAAGAGCTGCAAAAATGGATTCAGCGACCGAAACTTTTTCTCATTCTAGATGCTAGAAATTTATACGATTTACATTGAAGTTTAATATATATTCAGTATATCCTTGTGATTTCACTGCATGATATGATAATGTTATGAAATTGATTTCTCTGAAGACACGCCGTTTTGATAATATATATGTGACATAACTCTGTTTATAGTTCGTTTAAATTTGGCAGAAGATCAGGTATAAGGCATCAAAGGTCATACCAGAGATGTAAAGAACTGGGTCACACATAGGTATGTATAAAATACGGAACGGAACAAACAAAACAAAATAGAGAATAATTGACAAATAAAAACGGATTGATAAAGTAATGTTCTTGGAAGCTTTATCAGACTTGTACTGATATATTGACTTGCTGCAGACGAGAGTTAGTACTTCATGCTCATGGTGACCGATTGCGATAGTGTTTTGTCTGGCGTCATCCATAAACTTTTTCACATTTTCAGTTTCTTCGCAAGAACCTCTGGGCCAATTCACACCAAACTTGATCACTAGCATCAATACCTGAAAGGGCATGAAATTCGCAAAATTCATGGTCCCCACTCCCAAGAAGGGCCTAGGGAGGGACGTGTTCCATGAAAAATAGGGCAATTTTTAAAAATCTTATTCTTACTGGGGTACCTTACTATAACAAATGCTTTATATGGTTGTAATTTCCTAGAGTTGCTCTACGAAAATTGCAAAATTCATGACCCTGAGGGCATGGGTTCTGCCCAAAGGGCAGGGCTAAATTTACTCTATATTGTAAAAAAAGCCAATTCTTCAAAAATCTTCTTCTCACCTGCTGCACATCTTAAATGAAAAGTGAATGTATGGTTAGAAAGAGCATGAAGCCCTTTACCGATATTGTACTATACATTACCCTGGATGCATGGGTTCTGCCCCTAGGGTGGAGTTAAATTTACTATAAAATAAAATGTACTCAATGTTAGAAAATCTGCCCTACTTAAACGTGTCTTAGAAACTACGGGGTGAAAGTTCATGAAACTTCAAGATATTGTAGACCTATATCCCTAGTTGTGCAAGACGTTTTCAATTTTGAGAACAAAGAGGATTTAAGGCATATTTTTAGAGGCTGGGGTGGGATTTACTATAGAAACATAGGAAAATAAAACATTACATTTTTACTTGCATTTTAACTGATAAAAATCATTACACTGTACTTCAAACTAAATATTTTGGGATGACATGATGTAACGGGTTCATCACTATATAAGGCTTTATCCCAAGGGTCATCCCCACCCCTCTCATTTCAGAAATCTTCCATTATCTCAGAATGAGTTGAAATTCCCACCCTAAACCATATATCTTGTGATTCATGGCAAGACTAATTGTATTGGGATCAGGTGCATGGAGGAGTAAGCATCCCCTATCGACCGGTTACACCCGCCGTGAGTCCACAGTCAAGTCCAATGAAACACGAGAGGAGTGTACCCTCGTCACATTGGTAGAGACGTCTCAACAACTACCAACGAAAAGGCAACTCAACATTTCACTTAGTGAAACAGAGTAGTCGCAAACAAGTTGTATGGAAGTATTTTAGGGATCTCCAGGGTCATACCCAACCCTGTTATTTCAGAAATCTTCAATTTTCTCAAACACAGTTGCGGTCCCCACCTTTAAACCATATGTTTTTTCATTCCTCATGACAAGGCAAGTTCTATGGTAATATTTTGGCGATCCCCAGGGTCATTCCTCACCCCCTTATTTCAGAAATCTTCAATTATCTCAAAAAACCGTTGAGACCCCCGCTCCTAAAGCATATATTTTTTATTTCCTCATGACAAGACAAGTTTTATAGTGATATTTTGGGGTCCTCTGTGTCATCCCCAGCCCTTTATTTTAGAAATATTCAATTCAATTCAATTCAAGTTCTCCTCATGACTAGACAAGTTGTATATTACAATATTTTGGATGTTTGCTGAAACTAAAGTTTCTCTGATCACCTAGAGGAACTGGATTACATGAAAAGATGGGGGTGTTTTGGGCAGGTCAGTGCCAAAATGATTATATTGTAGAAATAAACATAATTGTACAAAATCTTCACTTTTGTGCATTATGAAGACTGAATGTATGATTAGAAAGAGCAAAACGCTTAACCATAATTGTGAAATCCGTGAACATTTTGGTCGGTAAGGCACAAAAAGTGATTGATAAATTTTTATTTTTGTGTATCCAAAATCACATCTCACTGTTATATGATTAAACTTACTATCCTAACAAAGAATTGAAACTTGTCAGTATTGTATGATAGTTAAATCAATATATCCACCATCTATTATGAAGTATAAAGAGTACATAGTTGACACAATGATTTCTAAAGACCAAACAATGATCATACTAAGATGACCGTTGAGGCCCATGGGCCTCTTGTTAATGGTGATACTGTAATTCGACGTGGTTATAGACATTCAGTGTTCTCTTAGATAGATAGGGTATTTCCTTCCGTTTGGACTAGCAGTAACAATATTATATATTCCAACCGTTCCAATTTATTTTATCATTTCTTTTCATTTCGTTCAGTTTCTGTTTGTTACGCTCCGTACACTTAATAAAATCCTCTGTGAGCCTATCGTGCATGCAATAATAGTTTTAATTTGTGATTCTGTATTAAAATTTTGAATAAATCGTTCGAGAATCCAAGGCTTTATTGTCCAGGGAAATTACAGAAATACGAGTTATCTCCCTTCCGACGAAAGTCTATATAATACTTTATATCATATATGTCATTTTAATCTAATTACATAACTTTTGAAATCGTAGTGGACAATGACATGTGAGTATATAGAGCTTGGTTATCTACTGTATATGGGACAGTTCCACGACGGACACAATGAACTCGTGTGTACCAATTTTCATTTGTTCGGTAAGTTTGATTTTATGTCAAAGATTTTTCACTACGTCAATAGATACGATTTGCTAAAATGCCAAGTCCATATATCTCGATGTAGAAAGAACGTTTTTAGTTTACACGGTTAATTGCAATACCATGCATTTTATATTCCATTAAGGAGAAACGGTTATGCGAAATATTTTATAAGAACTGGCAACTCACGGTCGCAGCTCTTTTGCAGGCCTTAGGCACCGTCTATATTTCTCCACTGATAAATACTATTCTAAGGCCAGGATTAATACTCATATGATCCTATTAAAAATCGTTATTAGCATTAAACCTAAAACTAAACAAATGTGATATCTACCCAAATTTGTAAACTTTTAATTTGTAGTAGGTAAAAACTAACAAAACTTAAAATCACAACACAATAAGTACTAATTTTTAAATGTACACCGTGTTTCAGTTACACAATATAATATATAGACAAGTAAGTACACACGTGTTTCTATCCGTATCATCAGACTGCACGAGACCGTTGTAGCGGAAAGATTCAACGAGTGCATAGCACGAGTTGAATCCTTCCGTTACAACGATAAAGTGCAGTCGGATAATACGGATAGAAACATTGGTATGGTTATATATTCATTACATGTCCTTTATACACTTAATAGTGGAATATTACAAACTATTTTGGATGAGTGGAATTCCATTTAGAAAAGTAGGTCTGGCAGATTTTCCGAATCCACTTGTAATGCAATAAGACGTTGTTGTTATTATTCAAGAATCTTTCACTCATATGGATACGTCACAAAATCCCTAATTACATTTTCTCGATATAACGTGGGTTTTATAGCTTGTCTTTAGATCATTAAAAATATTTGATTATATTGAGCGTCCCTTTAATCAGAATTATTATGGGTTGATATAGTCCAGAAGCGCATTATTACTGAAAGTCGTAGTGTACGATTTACTGATCAAAAAATTACAGAGGACATAATTATTTATCCTTTGGCATTCCGATTTGTTGTACTTTCATAATATTTATTATTTTAGTTCTTCGTATTGGTTCTATGTAGAACAGTACACCTTCCAGGAAAAAGAACATATGTAGAACCACACACGATTGACGAGGGACAGCGATGGAATTTCAGATATGACGGCCGTGAAGTGAGTGACTATGGTTTTAATTTTCAAAATGTCATTTCTCGACTTAAACGTCATATACCAAGGATAATGATTTCATATCTATATAAATTATTAAAGAAAGATGAGAGAGAACCATACATTCCTCCCACTGTAAATCTGAGATGATTTGGGAACATGTTTCCAATTTTATCTATCTCCGTTGCTATGACCTTCGACCTTCTTGGACTTTATTTTACTCTCCATTGGAACTTCTTCATTCTTCAAACATATAATACAATTTACTAGTATGAGAACATTACTTATATAGAATGGTCCGCAAATCTAATTTCAGGATATGCAGCAGTTAAAAATATTTTCACATTTGCTTCTGACGGCGGTACGATGTGTTCTAGTATTATACTTAAAAGAACTTGTTTTACCGATACTACATTCTTTTGGGGCTTTTTGGTACTCCGTGAGTACAATTATTACACTGATTGACTCCCTTATCTCCGATGTACTTTATTCCAGACTAAAGGCGACATTACGTTACATTTCGTGTTATAAATATGTTGTAAACTATATCAACTTTAACATTCTGTATTGACTGTGTATTATTATTATTATCATTATCATTATTATCATTATTATTATTATTATTATTATTATTATCATTATTATTATTATTATTATTATTATTATTATTATTGTTATTATTTTTGCAGCATCAGATTGCTTTTGGAGATAGACTCGAACGTCATGCCCGTTGTTATGTTTACAACCTTAGTAGCGATGAAAGACAACAGGTTCACACTGCCGAAGGACTGTTACAAATTGAAGTACGACTTGCATGTATTTCACGCTGATGTTTTAGTTGGGTCAATTTTTAACCACCATGATATAGAACTAGAGCTGAAGATTTTACTCTAGGCAAAAAGGGGTCGGTAGTCGACCAAAGCTGGAGCTTAAGCTTTGCTTTCGAATAAGCTTCTGGTGACATATAGAGCTAGAACGCTATGAACTTGTTAACAAGAATCGATTTTTAAATACAAATTTACAGATTTTGGCCTATTTTTAATTTTAAAAAATTATTTGAGCTGTTACCTTGAGCTTTGATCTGATTTCTTTGAAACTTCAAAGCAATGTTCTTTTTTGTGAAACCTGTATATAAAGACCCCCTTACGGACATAAAAAGCAGTCTTTATTTTGAGGTGGTTTTTATAAAGAGATTGTTATTTGTACACAAATGGTACTATTGGAGACAGCTACCAGGTCTTTATGACCAGGTTGTCTTTATATACAGGTGGTCGCTAAAGCAGGTATTACTGTATATGGAAAGTCTATTTTTTTTTAAATTAAAATTTCAAAATCGACATTGACCTTTGATTCGATGACCTTGAAACTTAATACAAATATCTGTAAGCATATTTTGGATAACTCATCAAAATTAACATATACTTGTATATGACAATTCTATAGTTTTAAGCTCTTTTGAGTTGAAATTTTGAATTAACATTTAAACAATTCTGTGACCTTGACCGTTGATTAGATGAAATTGAAACTTCTATCAAATATTTTTCACCGGTCATATCATCAAGTCGGTAGAGCGTTCGACTCTTGATCGTAAGGTCGTGAGTTCGAGTCCAGCAGGCGACAGGTTGGTTTCCTGTCCTTCGGATGAGACAGTCAAAATCGAGGTCCCGTGCCACAGTAGGTGTCAGTACGTTTAAGAACCCTCACAACTCAATGGCCGCAAGTGCCGAGAATAGACCAAAATTTGAAGCCCTTCACTGGCATTTGGTAACGTCTCTATATGAGTGAAATATTCTTGAGTGGTACAACAATAAACAAACAAACAGAGATAACTATATAGTTTTTCATAGGCAACGATAACATATTCTGTATATATCATATTTCATGCGAGAAGCATTACCTGTTTTTTGTTTTCCTTTTTTCATTTTTTACTACTTACATGGATATACAACAACAAAAAGAGAAATATACACAAGCATAAAATTTCTTAAATTCCTATATATTTTATGAAAATGATGAACATGAAAAAAAACAGGTTTGGAACTTTTTAAATTGCAATTGATTAACTCAACCTTAATTTTTGTATATAAATACCACACGTATCTGACCTTATTTTCAGAAATATCTCCGATTTGTTACTGTATTGTCAAGTGCAAGAAATAAAAGTAGAAAAAATCGAAATAATGTTTTGGAGTAAACGCAACTAATGCCCCTTTTAAATCCATGCATTAATCTCTTCGGCGTCCAATTCCAAATAAGAAAATAAACACAAAACAAGGGTTTAAGTTTATGTATTTATTAATATTTTTTATTTTGTAAAATGTGCATAATTTTAATGCCCAGCAGTTTTGCCGTTAATGGACAGTCAATTAGGAATTCAGATTTTTCTAGGAATTTATATAAAGGTATTTAAGAATAAGAGAACTCTCAGTTTTATTTTAAATCGCCAATAATGAAATGCTTTCCGAAGTAAATGATTTTGAAAGAAGTGTTATGAAAATTATTATTTTTGCGATTAGCATTAATTTGTACATTTCTTACAGGGCGACAGTCCAAAAATAAAAACTCACTGAATGGAAACTATCTATTAAAATTACATTTATATTGTTGTCGCATCGCTTAACAACTTTTATTACTTTAACACATGCTAAGAAATTAAAATGTTTATTTTCAGATTAAACTTCTTCAAATGGTTGACGAGAGTCAAGTGACCACCGAAAATGTCAATGGGACGGCTAGAAGTTTTCGACATTTCTGTCACACTCGTATTGTATATTTGAATTAAAAGATTGCTCCACCAAATTATTATTACTTTCAAGACGAACTAGACGTCATCTTCATTCACTAAGATTTACAATCTTTTTACCGTATATTGGGTATTTTTGCTTAAGTTTTCGTCATTTCTCCCTTATTCAAGTGGCCGAATTTAGAATAAGAATGAATAATCTAAGCTTTCAGTAACTAAAGTATATACATATCTCTGCTTACCATCAACGTGAATATCATTATTTACATTTATGACGAATGGAATATGGAGGAAATATTTTTTCTCTCGTCGACTGACGGCAAATTCCAAGGGCTGATAATTTTCAGGTATATAACATGGACCCCGAACGCTCATCATAATTGCAAAATCAAAACTTCCTATGTGTGCTGACAAGACCATGTCAACAAACACCTTATCACTGGCTGGTGTAACACAAAGTTGTTTGCGCTGGCTTGGACAAGTCAGTTGTTTGGCTGATGGTAGAATCACCAAAATATAAACTAGAACCCATATAACTTAGCGAACCCTTTCTTGGCCTGTAAGAACTTACATTTTACTTGTTCGTCAACATTCGTACGGTTATGCTGTTAGTTATAAAATCTAAGGCCTGTCTTAACTGAAAAGTGAATGGAATAGACCATACGATAATCGAAGGTTATGTGAACTGGACAATGCGAGATGGTCATGGACTTTGGACAAATGCTTCATTACAAAGACGCCTGCAAACGAGACATGAAGGACATCAGTTCCACAAAGCGGGAAGGTATACTATATGTGTATTTAAATAAGCGCACTCATATGTTAGTGTTGGAATTGGTTATAGACATGTAAGCGAATTCTAGATTTCGCGCAAGTAATTTCATTGGCTTTGTCGTGTATACAAAATGACAGGATGGAGAAATTTTAGCGATGCTCTTGAATTAGCGCAATGAATTGAGCGCGAAAGGAGATAAAATTAGAATACATTTAACGTAAGAACACGTACAGTAACCGAATGTGACAACCAAAAGGTTACTCCGCCCCGCCAAGTAATGAGAATTGGACAGTACATTATATGGCGAGATGATCATGGACTTCGAACACACGCTTCGTTACAAAGACGCCAGCAAACGATGCATGAAGGAGAGCAGCGCATTTGTCATTTAAGAATCATATCCCTAGGATTGAGATTCTTTTGTCATACCCTCGAAGTAGGGGTTGATTATTTTTCCCCCATGTCTTAAATAGATGTCTATGTAGATCTAGGCGCATTGTACATATCTGTGTAGATATATGCAGATCTTTGTCAAGTCTGACATAATTATTTACTGCATTCTAGGAGTCAAAGACGTCACACGTCATAATTCGTGCTGTGACGTCATATTGCGTGTTGCTTGTCAATACCCTTGACAATCTTGACTCCCTGTAAAAAAGACGGGGATATTGGTGAATCATTGGAGATATATCAATTAAAAATTGTCTTTATAGGGGTTTCTTGTAGTTAAACCATTAAGAACAACTGCGATTATGGGTTAAGAGATTTTGACGCCAAAACCTTAACCACTGATCTAATGCAATGAATCATTTGCAAAATGTTTAATCATTTCAATAAAATATTGTAACGTGCCGAGCGTATCACATCGGATTGTCACCCATCCAGATGCTGACCGCGCTCGCCGTTGCTTAACTTCAGTACATGGATATAAACGCTAACCGTCCAGCCACAAAAGCTAGCTGGTGGACTAGACAGTTAATCTGCCTATATCCATGACTGTTACATTACCCCCTCCGCCGACAAGCTTCGTCCCGAAGCTTCTTGGGTTCAACTTGAAATCCACAGCTTACACTAGGCCCTTCAGCTGTATCTCCTGGATTTCAGATCCCACCGCTGCCACCAATTGTAACGTGCCGAGCGCATCACATCGGATTGTCACCCATTCAGATGCTGACCGCGCTCGCCGTTGCTTAACTTCAGTACATGGATATAAACGCTAACCGTCCAGCCACAAAAGCTAGCTGATGGACTAGACAGTTAATCTGCCTATATCCATGACTGTTACAATATATTTAAAATTCTACTACATATTATGTAGCTATCCTATATTAGACATATCTGTAAAGACACGTGTCGTGGTATATGACAATGTAAATGGCAGACGTCTGCTTATAATACAGTTGACTTTTATAAAACGTCCGATAACAGATTTCTGTTGATAGTTTAAGAGATATGAAAAAACTAGGTCACGTAGTCCGTAGATCTACAAAGATAAATTGAAACGTATTTACAAAAACGGTCATGGGCCGAGTTGTTAGAGCACCGTGCTTTAGACCATGAAGTCTCTCACTTCATGTCAGTGCAGATGCGAGCTCCGCTGGAACCTAAGCCGATTTTTGTGAGAAATTTTAACAGTTTTCTTGCGGAAGGCCGGTTCTCTCCTCCATCATTAAAAGCTAACCATCACCAAAATACTGAATAATTGTTGAATGTGGCGTAAATCACTATCCAAAATAAAAACAAACACAGACAGTCAAAAATATATCGTCACAGGGATGACAGGCTAATTGTTTGCACAACATGTCAGCTATAGTAATGATGAGTCAGAAGAATGTTTGACCTGTACACCCTTATGTTTTAGTGTTAACGGTTGTATGTTCATTTTCCCGGTAGAACAATGCGAGTCTGTACAAGGTTAACGATAGTATTGTCAATTGTGAAATTAATGTTTGTTTGTTTATTGTTGTTTAACGTCCCACTCGAGAATATTTCACTCATATGGAGACGTCACCAAATGCCGGTGAAGGGCTTCAAATGTTGGCATATGCTCGGCACTTATGGCCATTGAGCAGTAGGGTTCTTTAACGTGCCAACACCTACTGTGACACGGGACCTCCAGCTTTTACTGTCTCATCCGAAAGACAGGAAACCAACCTGTCGCCGGCGGGACTCGAACTCACGACCTCACGATCCAGAGTCGAGTGCGCTACCGACTGAGCCAGGCCGGCTTGTGAAATTAATAGTTTTCATAGCGAACACGTACTAGAAATGCGGAATGGACATGGGTTTTCTCAGAGTCAATGATGTATGTTAAAGACATAAATTTGCACTGGCACTGCGTATGTGCATTAGCAACTCTTAGAAAAAAAGTAAACTGGCACAGGGATGCAGTAGAAATGTGTTCATTTGAATATTAATTTAAAAATCAAAGATATCAAAATGTTAATCCTCAGGATGCCCAGGACACATACACGAATCTCGTGAATATTGGACAAAAAAAGGACGTGAAAATCTAGAGTTGCGATCAGGAGCCATGGTAGGCATCCCCTATTGAACGGTCACAAATGCTGAAAATCCACACTCAAACTGAAATGAAATAAGTTCGAATTTATCCTCGTCACAAGTTATACAGACGACTCAACAATCGATCAGGAAACCCAACATTTCATTTAGTGAAACAAGATCATCATACCGACCATAAAAGTTATGAGACGTTGACATCAAAGGCGATTTGTGATATCCCTGTAATGTTTAAAAAAACACAGTAGGCCCTATATGGTGTTCTGCACGCTTAAAAGCATCAACGTTTTATTCATGATTGTACAGAACGAATGCTCTCTCTCTCTCTCTCTCTCTCTCTCTCTCTCTCTCTCTCTCTCTCTCTCTCTCTCTCTCTCTCTCTCTCAGCTTAATTATATACCTATCAATTACAAATATTAATCTACCAGGCGATCAGGCCATAGTGACCGCTTATGTCTCACCAGTAGTATTCTGACAGAGATTATTACAAAAATCTTTTTGTTTTTGAAATACACTGTCGTTAATTCATTTCATATTTGGATGAATTGAAATTGAGGACACGATATGTAGTCGTGTACTACTTTTAGATGTACCAAAATCGGAAAGGAATAAATGATATTGCCCGATTCACATAAGATGACTGGACGGAGAAACCTTTCAATTAGCATGCGGATTATTCTACTGACCTTTCGGTTATGACTAGCTGCACATTTAAAGCGTTTTATTCCTCACTGGATACTATCCAGTATAGTGAAAAGCAGGAACGATTACTGTAGTCAATTTAAATTCTACTATTTTACTATTAAAATGTAAACTCGTCCAGAACAAGAAAAGGTTCACAAAACTCCAACCCGCCAGGTCATATGGAGTTTAATATAGAACACAGTACTTCTGAATGTTAATCTGATTGATATAACTTTCTCTTATCTCCTCAATTGTGAAATTACGAATGTGTGTTTCTCCTATCTATCGTTTACTGTTGTTATATGTGATCATATAAAAGCCAAACGCAATGAACTTGTCTCTTTCCATTTTAATTTGTTCGGTAAGTTTGGTTTTCCTCTTTTAAAAAGTTAATTTGGCCATTTACGAGCTTAACATTTCTGGCATATAATCACATTGCATGTTTTAACTGGTTTCACATTACTAAAATTTCAAATCGATTCACGTTTCTAAGATTTAAAACTGATTCTCGTTACTAAGATTTCAAGCGGATTCACATTTACTAATATTTCAAATTGATTTACGCTACCAAATTTCAAATTGATTCACATTACTGAGATTACTAAGATTTCAGGTGGATTTCCATTACTAATATATCAAATTTTTTCACATTAATTAGATTTCAAGTGGCTTCACTTTACTTAGAATTCAAATTGATTCATATTACTTAGATATCAAATTATTTCACATTATTTAAATTTAAAATTGATTCACATTACTTAAGATTTCAAATAGTTTCACATTACTAAGATTTCAAATAGTTTCACATTACTAAGAATTCAAGTGGATTCATATTACTTAGCTTCATGGCTTTAATATATATTACGATCAGAAAACATTGATCGGTTAAAATTGTGTTAAAAAATAAAACAAATTGGTTAAGTTTGGGTGAAATAAGTAAAGGAACCTATTACAAGGTGTAAAAGTTTTTTGATAAAAAAAAACCCAAAAATTAACAAAAAAACAACGATATTTCTATGGAGAGAGAGAGAGAGAGAGAGAGAGAGAGAGAGAGAGAGAGAGAGAGAGAGAGAGAGAGAGAGAGAGAGAGAGAGAGAGAGAGAGAGAGGTTATTTTACTTCGCGTCGGTGTAAGTAAACGTAGAATTTTGACATGCGTAGAAAGCATTACCCTGGTATCTGTGACAGGTACGATAAATGCTCGATGTCGTTCAGGATCACTTCCAACGACTTCTTTTCTTGCGATCAAAGATTACAGACCAATGTATAGGAGTTTCAATCAAAAGAGCACTGCATGCTGTTGATTTTAAAATAAAATCTGTATAATTTCAGTTATCTAAAATTCCATAACCTTGATAGGATTAAGGTTTTGCTTGTCTTGATATATCCAATGTATTTCATTTAAATGCAATTTATTGTTTCCAGGACCTCAATATTAAAATTTAGCGTAATAGAAAACAAATCAGAGAATCAGGATTAATCTTTAGGATATCTGGTTACATATACAAATCTGGTAAAAATGGACAAACACGGCCCTCTAGAAACCAAGAGGTGGGATCAGGTGCCGTGGAGGAGCAAGCACCCCCAATCGACCGGTCAAACTAGCTATGAGTTCACAGTCAAATCAAAATGGAATACGTGAGGAGTTAATCATCATCGCAACTGGTACGGACGTTTCAATAATCGCCAACGTAAAGGCAACTCAACATTTCACTTAGTAAAACAGAGTAATCGGAAACGAGAATATTATACTGACCGTAAACATTGACATTTTTAGATATACCTGTGTCAAGAATTTGTCAGTGAGTAGTATATATCTGTAAATGAAATGTCCATATTTTGAACACGCCCTGGCATATCGGATCATTTGTGAAATGTGACCTCCATATGCGGATGACTTTGGGATATTACTACTCAAATGTGGAAATTTTTACGATGGAAAAGTCGAAATCGTCGCGTGTATCATATAGCTTAGTAGCCAAATTCCCGTCAGTGTCTATAGTAAGTAAAATGTATAAATATGAAACGTGTGAGCTTGATTCTGTTGTAGCTTTAATTGTCGAAAAAAGGATACCACTAGCTTTTTCATATTTTGATTCAGCAGTTTCTGGATGAAGTCTGCTTCGTATATATAAAAAAAACAGGTGAGCCAATAAATGGGCTACATATGGTTCTTTGTTGAAAGACCGCATCTCCGACCATTACAAATATATTGTCTATTAGAAATTCCAGCATCTTTTTATATCGACTTCAGTGTATTTATTTTTAGAATCAAATTGGTGTTGGATAAAATAAGTATCATGATAACCAGTCACTAGATATTTAAATTTTTGGGTGCCACCTTTAGTAAAGAAAAAAGTTGAATGTGATATGAATGGGAACTCGTAAGATGCTAAAAAGTCTTTCTTTTAATCTAATCATCGCTTCTGGAATAATCAGCTGTACAATATTGCTGAAGTTTCTCCTTAACGGCTGTCAATATCTAGCAAAGATAAAAGTCTGGTACAACATTTGCTGGATACTGTTATGTACCTCTGCTTATATGTTGTTTTATGAAGTGACCTACAAATGGTCTATTGTATCAAAAAGGTGAGTAACAGGCAAAAATGTTTGAAAACATGTTTGATAGATTGATGTACACATAACATCGCTATCATATCCTGACCGCTATTTATAGCAACGCCCACTCACAGAACTACAAACGACGCAAACAATGCTTGTCTTATTAACATGTTTGTCAACAAACAATTCAAGCTAATGAGCATTGATTGATCACAAAAAAAAAATAATTAAGAGTCGCCCTAAATTCTTGTTTTTCTTGAAATATATTCAGAAGCATTGATTCTATAGATCTTATCTGGGTCATTGCAAAATGACCTAAAGAAAGACTGTGCATATTTTTGCGTGTTCGAATTATAAAGTTTTCGCAATCTTCATTTTGGTCATTTCGCAATAAACAGCAAATATATATTGCTTAAATGCAGCTATTAAAATGGGCGCGAAAATGCACTTTTATAGAATCAATACTTAGGTACTATGACAAAAAGATTTTTACAGTAATATATATTTTAAAATTATTTACAGCTGTTCGTGTTGGTACTGTCTAGATCCATTCATCAAGAAAAGACCTATGCTAACCCGATAGATACCGACGAGAGTGAACATTGGATTTTCAAATATGACGGCGTTCACGTAAGGAATGTTTTACAAAATCTGATAAAAGAGGGTTCGGCCCAGTTCGGTCAGTAACTTGTTTTTATCGTTTTTTTGTTGGTTTAATTATTTTAAGCAGAAAACATAAAACATTGATACCATACTAGCGGAAAAATGAAACTGTGTAATTTAGTTATTTCATTTATAGATTCATACAAAAATATTATGTTGCATTATGTATATCATTATTTAATATGATGCATTGTTTTTAAAGTTCAAACATCAAATTGGGAAATTGTAAATTAAACAAGGGTACTAATGGATCCAAACGGTCCAATATTATCCAGTCATGGCCTCTTTTTGTCCTTTCTGGCTCCTATGGGTCATAGCCTCTACTCACTCGCAAATGTTATATAGCGCCACCTGTTTAAAATTCAGATATTGTCTGTTTACACAAATTTCTGTGACCTTCACCTTTGATTCACTGATCTTGAAACTTTACCACCATGATCGAAAGATAATTCCTTATAACTTTTTTATATAACTTTGTAAACTAAATGTCAATCAGTATGGGATTAATACACTGTAAGCGCTCACGAAAAGTTCGTTTATGAACAGAATTCAATTCCATTGGCTTTCTAAATATCGATGTAACAATCATGCATACAAAATGTTGTCTGATTATTAGTTTCTAAAAAGAAAGGGTTTTAAAAATATAGAAAGGTTTGGTCCTTTCTGGCATCTTTTTTTGTGTCCCTAGACGCAATCATGTCCAAATCATTCGCAGATATATATTATCTCAAATGGGAAGTCCCTGTTAGTTTTGACTGAAAATGACCCGGAAGAAGTCGATGTTGTCTTAAAGTTAATACAGAACGACGCACGAAGACTGACAAAAGACTGTAGCAATAGGTCACCGAGAATATTTGAATTTGCTAGTGTTGTGCCAATGTATAATGGTATACGCCAGAGTATATATACTCATCTGCACGACTGCCATGCAAATAAAGCCTTAGTAACAACCGGTTATACTTCCACTCTACGGGGTATTTACGGCAAAAAAAATGTCAAGGATGGACGGGACTCGCGCGACCTTCTTGCAGATTTTCGAGGACGCAGACTGTCCGTAAACACGCACGATGGATGTTGAGCATGTCCAACAAACTCTGCAATTTCCCAGTAACATACGTAGTTCTTACTCCCAACTTACAAATTGACTGCTACTTTTGTTTCTGTTACTACTCTCACCTGCGGCGAAAAACGCAGAGGACGCGGGATTTAAAAACAACCCGTGCGTCCGGTTGTGACTAAGGCTTAAGCAACACTATTAGTAGTTGAAAGATATTCTGTTTTGCTTTTGTTTTCTTCTTTTCAGTTGTTTGTGCGGGTAGTGATTTCAATTCGCACGACTGTCGTACGTATAGCGGTCATTACTGGCACGACTGTCGTACGCAAGTAGGTCATTACTGGCACGACTGTCGTACACAAATAGGTCATTATTGGCACGACTGTCGTTCCGATACTCATTACCAAAAATAAACAGAAGTAGAAATGTGTATTTTGGGGTAAAAGTACTAATTTAGCATGGCGAGAGAATAAGAGTTCAGAATTAGCGGAAGAACAAATAAATTAATAATCAATATAAGGACACTGTTGGATTTCTTATGGTTGCCTGATACTTCTGGGAATTGTTTTCACAACTATTACAAATCATTTAGTGGGTACTTGTCAAGATACCGTACGTGTACTACTCTAGATTTTCTTCTCTATCTGTCGTAAAATAATATACATGTATAAACTAATTCTCTGTAGAATTTTATATATATTTTTTTCTAGCATCAGATGGCTTGTGCAAACAGATACCGACCACATTTGCCATGCTATATTTATAATCTTTCTGATGATGAAAGTAAGCTGGTGCATACGTCATCAGGACTTTTACAGATCGAAGTAAGTATAAAGCACTATCATATTATCATTATCATGTTGTTGCTGTATTGTTGTTTCACGCCGCACAAATCTTTCACTCATATGGAGACGTCATCATATGTCGATGAAGGGCTTCAAAGTTTGGCCTATCCTCGGCACTTACGGCCATTGGGCAATGAGATTCTTTCACTTGCCAACACTTACTGTAACACGACCACATTTTAAACTTTCTGTGGTATATTTCTTTGATAAAATATCAGCATTCAAAATTCGTTCAGTTAATCAGTGAATGATTTAGGGGAACCAGCGGACTACAGTTTCAGTTTACGGTCGGTATAATGGTCTTGTTTGCGATTAGTCTATAACATTAAGTGTCATGTTTGATAGCGGTTGTTGAGATGTCTGTATCAATTATTAAGAGGATTCGTTCCTGACGTATTTCAATTGGATTTGACTGTGGACTCATGGCGGGTGTCATCGGTCAACAAGGGATGCTTTCTCCTTCATGACACCTGATTCCACGCCTTGATTTCCATAGGTACTTGTTTGTCCAATTTTTGCCAGATTCCTATCTATATCCTGGAAATCCTACAGATTTATACTTTGGAATCTGAGGTTTTTATACATTTGTATCTGCGAAATGAATTGTAAGCGATACCAATCCTGCTAATAATGCCAAAATTGAATCCTCACTAGAAATTCTGCCTATTCGGTAATAAATCATGAAACTTATTGAAATTATTAAATATATTTTAGGATTTATTGTGTCATTTCTAATGAGATTTACGTTGAGATAAAATGATGTGAGATCAAAAAGCCATTCATTATAAACTCGTGTGGGATAGTAACGCCCCCACCCCTCGGGGACAATATATAAGGTCAAGATTTTCAGTGAATCTTGTCCACCCAGTACTATTTCACACTCATAATAATGAATGATTCAATCTTTCTTATTGATCTTTTCAGGTTAAACTTCTTCAGATGATAAACGTCAATACAGTCCCCTCCACTCATGATACGAATGGAACGGCTCACTATATTCTAAATCTCTGTATCTACAAAAGCATTGGTATTTATAACATTGTACATCTGAATTAAAGGAGCACTATCACAAAAGTTCTCAAAAAGTTTTTGTTTTATTATAAAATCACAAATGATAACCATTTCTTTGTTTTGATTATTGCATCCGCAACATACCTTTCCCGAGTAGTTCCTGTCCGCTCAGTTTGTACTCCGATCACGTGACCTCAACAGAACGTCGGTTAAGATCACTTCCGGTTTCGTTATATTAACAATGATGACATTTATTTATACATTTGTTTATAGTCAATTTGCTAACTGTTCTTCTTTGTAAAGATGACTAATGGCAGCATCAGTTTCCAGGTACACCTATGACGATATATTCAATGTCATGGATACGATAAACCAGAATTGATATACTCAATATTTTCTTGAAAGCTACATTTTATCATGTAGAACAGTCACGGAACAAATCGAAAAGAAAAGGTTTATATAGACCTACATTACCAACATTAAGAAAAAAGCATCATAGGTGATAATTTTTTTATCTTATCAATTACCATTCAATACTTTACATAATATGAAATAAAAATGGTATTTCACTACACTTTAAACTAAACTAATGGGGTGCAAACTAGACCCTATGTACTTAAAGATGTAGCCAACATCAAATACAACACATTTAGTGAAGTGGAAATTCTTTTAATGTATAAGAAACCATTGTATTAATGACTAGCAAGTGAAATTTTGTCAACGGTACAAGTTTTCTTAAATATGACTGACATTATATACAGCATACCTGCTATAAATGAAATATTATTCACAAAATTTTACTGGGAAAAGCCCATATAAGGTATTTTGGCAGCATGCCAAGTTTGAAAACTTTATATCAGGTCATTCACAACTATTTCATTTTCGAATAAATTTAAAAAGTTAATAGGCCATCGGCCCTACTTTTGTGTTTTTGCAATAAAAAAATTTAAACCTGCAAACCTCCAATGAAGTTTTAACTAATCACAGGCCTTTATTTTGTTTTCACGGCAACCAATGCTTACATGATATTTACCATTGGATTCACAATGTCAAAATACGTATGTGTACCAATTTTCAATAATGTTTGAAGAAACTTAATTTTGACCAATCACAGGCCTTTATTTTGTTTTCATGGCAACTGACACTTTTATAACATCTGCCGTTGATTTCATTATACCCCTAAAAACCTAATAACAATTTCCCAGCAAAATCCGACGATATCATAATTTGACTCGCCTCAGGCTTTTATTTT
>BROG01000902.1:162500-233539 GCA_030159075.1 Atrina japonica | reverse complement strand
ATATCAATAATTTGCAGATATATTTTATAACAAAAACCTAAGCGTATCAATTATTAGACCAATATGACTTGTATGTACTTTTTTTATAATATTTCACACAAAATACATTAATGGGTATTACGTGAGACCAGTTGTAATTCGGGTTTCTCAAATGAAATTTACGTTACTGCAGTGTTATAAGAGCTTCAAGAAAGAAATCCATCTTAACGACTCTATAATAAATATGTCAATAGAGAGCCTTTAGCGGACACACCAAATGGTAAAGCACAAGGTCAACATAAAACAGTTTACCGTGAATGAAATTGATATACTTTCTATTATTTTGGTAACAAATCAGCTATTCCATACTAATGTCAGCTTATGGATAGCAGATAAGAATATGTCGTACGGGCGTATGCTATGGTCTTACGTCACAGAATATAAAATCTCAGATACCAACGTATAAACAAACAGAAAGCATCCCCTGTCGACCGATCACACCTGCCGTGAGTCTACAGTCAAGTCCAATGAAACACGTGTGGAGTGCATCCTCGTCACAATTGGTACATATGTCTCAAGAACCGCCAACGAAAAGGCAACACAACATATCACTTAGTGAAACAGAGTAGTCGCAAACAAGACTATTATACCGACCAGGAATTTTGCGGAACGTTGACATTAAAAGCGTGTTTGTATATCCCTGTGTCAATAATGTGTCAGTGAGTAGTTCACCTCTGTATATGAAATTTCCATATGTTGAATACGCCCTGGCATATCGGATCATTTGTGAAATATAAACTCCATATGCAGGTAATGGAGGGATATATTTGGGAAACTGGAAACTGGAAATTAAGGATGCTACAAAATCAAGCACACTCGGTTTACAATTAGACATTTAATTTATATACTGAAATACATGTATTGAATATAGACACAGGAATTACAGCATATGTTTATATCAACTTTAGTGTGTTTTATTATAGAATAAGGGTAATGTTGGACAAAATAAGTATCCTTGTAGCCAACCATTCGAAATTTAAGTTTCTGTGTACCACCTGTAGTGAAAAAAAATCTATGATGCTATCACTTGATAAATCTATGAATAATTATCTCTGTATGAATGAACCGTGAATGAAACTGGCTAATTAAAAAAAAATAGCAAACAACATAAAATTTATAACCTTTCGTCACATAAATTCTAAAACCTGTCGTCACATAAACCCTATAAACTGTTGTCACATTCTGTTAATAATCACATTTACCACACAATGAATCATTTTATATGGAAAATATGTTAGCCTAATCAAACGACTTTAATACTGACAGAAGGCCGATGGGTCCTACCATACTACATCGACTTCAATGTCGGGTTATCCAGACGAAGCATACAGATCGGCCCGTTAATTTTATTTTATAAAAACGGTTATGTGAATAATACAATGCTCCCAATATATTTAGCGTCCTCTAGGCTAAAACATTGATATATCCCTTGTCATGATTTGTCATCGGTATCACTTCTCAGCTATATGACATTTTCTTATAATTATTATACGTCGTTGGTGCTAGTAGGTTAACGGCAACTTTCGAAAGAGTTGCATGGAATATAATAATATCAAATATCTAAATGCCAGTGCATAAAAATCGACAATAGGGAAAGGCATATCTTTACAATTGTACAGATAACAACAACATCACAAATAATGACCCAAATCCAAAGATAGCACGCATCATTTACGACTCACCCACTTTCACAGCAAACCGATGACCACCTTGTCCTTGTACAAGTATCATGTGACGTCACTTACCAAATTGAATCAGTGAACTTGACTCTACTTGTGTTTCCGGGATGAATTGCATTTTGTTTTATCTATCAAAACTTCAATTGCATTAATGCTAAAATACATATTATCATGTGGTTCACACGAATTACAGGCTATGTTTTGCACTTTTGTCTGTTGCGAAAAAAAAAATGATGAACAATTATGATATAAGCAGGTATGACAAAAAAAGTAAAAACACACTCCCATATGTTCCCATCAGCTATATCATTATTCCACCCACCCTCCGCCCTTGACATGCCAACGGTTTTACATGATTTTGTAACTACTCGAGTGGAATCAACGTACATTGTATATCTAATGACAGTACATTAAGCTAAACAATCAATCCAATATATTGTTATATGTGGGGTATCTCCATTACAGATACAGTCAGGCTTTCGTAGCTAAGTGACTAGAGCATCGCACGTTGAACCAATTAATTCTGTAAGTTCAGGTCAGCACAGGTTCGAGTCCACCGGAATCTAAATTAATGAGACATTATTAGCTATTATTTACTAGCAGAGGGTCTATGTTTTGTCTTTCACCGATTACATTACAACCAGGTTCTCCCATCCACCATTAAAAAAGCCCTACCACTAACTGAAAAATAGTTCAGTGTGGCGTAAAACATTTCAAAGTGTAAGATGAACACACTTGTATTAGCTTCAAACGACCTGATTTAGGCATGATTTTATACAATAAATAATCATTTTATGATCATTGTCTGATTTACATAAAATTGGCGGGGCGGAGTAACCTTTTAATTATCATACAGATGATTCTAATTACCTTTCGGTTATGACTACCTGCACGGGAAAAACGTTTTATTCCCATTGTAGAATATCTTATATATGGCGATAAGTAGGGACGACTTCTCTACTTAGACTAATTTCAATGTTATTTGATATAATTATTTGTTTTTAATTGCACGCGTCAATGTGTGATATATACCTCCTTAAACTGAAAGAAGGTTTTCCGTATTGTTTGATGAGCTTGAAACATATCTAGAGATTGCATAGATATCAATTGTCAGAACTGAATATAACCATCTGCAAACTGGAAGCTATTTACAGTTTGTGTTTTGTTCACACACGCATTACTCGTTATATTCAGAGGCGTATTCAATAGGGATTCATTCTAATATAAACACGCCGTATTGTTTATTATCCAATAAAGCGATATCGGGAGCCTTATCGTGCAAAGATGGGTGGTTATGTAATTTAACATGTAAGTATTAAAAATGTCAGATATCAAATTATAAATGTATATGACGTCTAACTTAATACGTACAACCATGGTTAAAATGAATAAACACGGGCCTATGGAAATCAAAAAGTGGATCAGGTGCCGAGGAAGAGTAAACGTCACCTTTCGACCGGTCACACTGGGTTAACGGTCAAGTAAAATGAAAGACGTTAGGAACGAATCTTCGTCACAATTGGCAATGACGTCTCAAGAACCGCCATCGAACAGGCAAGCCAACACTTCACTTAGTGAAGATCGTAAACATGACTAACATACTGATCATAAATTTGCGGAACGTTCACATCAAACTCGGTTTCCAATATCCCTGTATTAATAATTTGTCAGTGAGTAGTTGTAATCTGTTTATGAAATCTTCATATGTCGAACTCGCCCTGGCATATCGGATCATTTGTGAGATACAAACGCCATATGCAGGTTATCTTGTGATATTGCTACCGAAATGTCGAACATTTACGATGAGAAAGCCGAAATCGTCGCTCTTGTCGTATAGCTATGTTGGCAATTTCCAGTAAATGTACGGAACTTGTTGTTATTGATTGACAAACCGTCGACGATATATCTAAATGTCAAATTAAAAATTAAATAAAGTAAATGTAATCACATAACATATTGAAATCAGGTTGAGTTCTATCATAGAATTGTTACCCAACACAGTAGATGCCATCACTGAATGTTCAAAATTTTGGCTTTATTACTTTTGTCTTTTTCTTCTCTAAAATAAATAAATGGCAATCAATTTGCAATTTTGCCAGCTCATATCTTCAAATAACTTTCTTTTCCTGAGAGATAATGTTTCACTGCTGTCTGTTTGATTCTATTTTGTATACATGTGTATCCATTCGAAACCTGGTGTCGTTAATTTACGAAAATTTCAAGTGCTTCTCTACAGGAGTAACTATTACCATTACTATTTTATAATGCCCTTTGGTGTATTTTGATAGAATGACGTGGATGGTGTCGTATATAACCCGAAAATGAAAATATTATATATATATATTAACTTCTCTGGTTTTATTGAAAGGTCCACCATGTTTACACGTCATGGAATTTGGAACACTCAGGATCTCAAGTGTATTAATTCTACTTCACTTGCCACAATATGTATTTTCTTTTGGTAAGTACTAGTTTAAGCTTGTTACATTATTGAATATACATATATGTATACAAAAGACAACTTTGAACATAATGGGAATATGCTGTTTTTAAATAATTAAACAGCTGCTTCGGGGTTGTAGTTCATAGTTCCGTTTACATAAATCCGTGAAACTAGAGCAGCAGTTTTAAACTTCTTGTCATCTCTGACAGACAAACTAATTTTTATTCTCGATATCACAGTCAACCTGTCATTCAACAAGACAGCGGACATGTCCTCCAGTCAATACAGCGACAAGTGGCTAGCTGGTGAAGCTGTTGACGGGGATGTTAGTCAGAAAGTAGCACAGGGCTCTTGCGCAGTAACCTCAGATGATTTTCACAAACAAGCGTGGTGGCGTGTTGATCTGGGTGACGTGTATCTTTTGAATAGCGTCAAGATATATTACCGTAAAGAGAGTGATGATCGTGAGTATTCACACTTGATTGTATAAACTGGATGTTTTGTCATGATTTATTGTTTATTTGGTTTGTCGTGATGCTAAGAACACGGTTGCCTTTGATGGGTTTTTATTTGGCAGAACAATATTCTTACATTAATGCATTGATGTAATTCCTTTTTTAGCACATATATTTCTCTTTGCAAACTTGGTATGTCGTGGTGATGATATAAGGTCATAAAGCTGTAATTAATTGCCAACATGTTGATAAAATTCAATAAACCGTTAGTGTCATTCTATATAACACAACGAATACTGTATAGATTGATATTATATCTCTTATCAATTAACTGTTTCATTATAAATTCTCAAGTTTTCTCTCATAAGGGCATTTTTACAGTTTTGTTTAGCATATCATTTAATACCTACCACATTTTTCACACAGTTACATACAAACATTCATCACCGTTCCCACCATTGATCTGGGGGCCTTTTGTGATTGTTTTCTCTACACAAAGTTAATAAAATGGACGATTCGATGCGAAACAGATAATTGTCTTTAAACATTTTAAAACCCAACTTAAATGACTTTTAAATGACATTATATTTATGACTTCTGTTTTATCTATAGAACAACATTTTCCCGAGATATATTTCATAAGTAATGTATACATTCGCACTACAGTAGTTTCGTTTCCATAATGTTTTACGTAATAATCATTGCTATATTTTATGTCACTAGTCACTTACTACGTGACGTTATTGATTGTTGTATTCATTTTGAATGCACCGAAGATCTGAGTACAAGTGAAAGCGCTAGTGCAAAAAATATTTCTGCTATTTCATGTTATTTTGAAATCCATTACAAGTTACTAAACTATATTAAATGTATAAAATTATATAACTGTGTATATGATAATACAAGTGTTGTTGTGAATACAGGTGGTTTCTATGTCGTATTTGTGATATTAAAACACCTAATTCATTGCGATGTTGACTTGAACTTAGGACCAAACAGAACTCACATCTTTATAATTATATATTGCAAAATCACGGGGATTTCTCCTATTACATATGTTTCATTTATACCATTGCTTACAGAGTAATTTGATAATATTGTTTATCGGTTAAAGATATACAGGAAGAGGTTTCACATTGCAGTATAACTCAATTGTCATTACACGTTGCACACGAACACTACTGCATCACTTACACACTGGTTGTCCGATTTCTAAATACATTAAACACGCATATAGAGATAGTAGCGAGTGTAACATTTTTTTTTTCTCTTTCAACATTTCAACTGCAGAATCACTTACATTTTGGTTATCCGGTTTCTCTATATATGTTGCTGATACATTAAACTGGTGGATAGGAACACGATGTTATCTACACAACAATGGACAGCATACACTATCTGGACCAAGTGATATACTTACTGTACCCTGTAACGCTACTGGACGCTATGTTACTGTTTATAAACAGAGGAATGGTAGTTGTGTTTGGCTCCCATATTCTTCTCAAAAAGGTTTCTGTACCAGACTAGAACTTTGTGAAGTTAAGGTTCAAAGTAAGTGTAATATATGTATTTTGTACTAAATCATTTGTTTTTGTGCTAATAATAAACCATCATAGTTTCTGATATAACATGATAGCATCATGCTTTGTAAATTAAATCCCAAAGTTTTATTGATAATATGCGGTAGAAAGACAGAGATATGACAACTACGAAATCGTTTTGCATGCATATAATATTTATGTTTAATTCATGTATTTGAATTCAAATATTATCTGTTATACTACAGATAACACAATTTTCAGTTATTAGGTAGCTATTTTTTTTCTTGAAATATATAGCTGGGGAATTAGTGGAAAGAAAATAGGGTAATCAGCAAAATAATACATATTACATCATAATGATTGGTAATTATACCATCAAGTAACAGTATACCTACGAACTCATCAGAATTTTGGTTACACAATAGTTTTTGGCACGTAAAAGAACCCTCACTGCTCAATGACCGTAATTGTCGAGTATAAAAATGTAAAGCCCTCCACCCGCATTTGGTGACATACCCATATGAGTAAAGTATTCTAGTGTGGGGCGTCAAACACCTCTACAACAACAACAACAGCAGCAGATTATAATACTGACAGCTTTAGAGTATTTGTAGAGGAAGCCGTATAGGCGGAAATGAACGCTGACGGTTTATTATACTCAAAATGAGTAACACCATCAAATAAGGCGATATATTTTAAACATGCTCCGCTGATAATCTCTATATCCATCACATTAAATGTTATTTTTGTATGAACTACTACTCATTGACTTTGTTAATGTTGAATTCAGAGATGCCTTTGAAGTTTCGCAAGAATGTGTGAAACCTAAAAGGAGTTTCCTATAATGCGATGAAAAATCAACCGTATTCTCTTTAATCTTCATTATCTTTTTCATTTTATTTATCTTCCATTAGTTCATTTTTTTTTCTAATGATCTTTACAAATCCCTGTTTTTTTACACTGTCATATAACGTTATTACTCGTTAGGTTGTGAAGACGGTACATACGGTGACTCCTGTAGTAACAACTGTAGTGGTAACTGTCTGTATGGTGTCCACTGTAACAAAGCTCACGGAGGGTGTGATGAAGGGTGCGCTCCTGGCTACAGAGGATTTTACTGCAATGATGGTAAGTAGTGTCACAAGTAGATCCTGTAATAGCAAGTGTAAAAGTAACTACCTGTATGGTGGCCACTGTAACAAAGTCATGGATTATGTGGTGGCGATATGCTCCTTCGTACGGGGATTTATCTATTACCGCGAATGGAATAAAGAGCAATTCAAAAAATAGAAGACACGTCTGTTTCACTCTAGCATCTAATTATTTTTATTTTTTTCCAGTTAGAATGTTATCAAGGCCGTTATAAACTTTCGCTACATTAAATAAAAATAACATCCCCACAGTAGTAACTTCTACCACAAAACTGTCTGATAATATTCGTGTATAGCCGTCTTTCAGATACATACTAATTAAACTATATATATATATATATATATATATATATATATATATATATATATATATATATATATATATATATATATATATATATATATATATATATATATATATATATATATATATATATATATGTGGCAATGTGCGTCAGCTTAAGATGGAAATTAATTTCCAGCAAAACCATAGATATCTGAAAAAAACCGATGTTCTGACCATGTTTTATATCTATATTTGCGTGAGAACGGTCACACATTATGAACAATTGTGAATGTGCACCACTGGTATACTTACACACTGTTCCTGTTACGTTATTTTCAGTTTGCCCACATGGTAAATTTGGTATCAAGTGCAACTCCACATGCAGCGAAAACTGCAGAAACATTTCGAATTGCAGAAACACTGACGGATACTGTGACGTATGTTCCGAAGGTTGGAAGGGTCGTTTATGTAATGAAAGTAAGTTTTTTTTTCATAATTGCCATATCGAAATTCATTGTCTTTCACACATTTTCTTTAAATTCTCTTCCTTATCTCATTTATTCATTCGTTTATTATGTTTATAATATTTATTGCATTGTTTTAAAATGTATCCGGAAGTAGTGTGAATGGTCATTTTATAAAGGTAATAACACCTTAGATCCCTGGTATTTTTTTTTTTTTTTTGTAAAACATATAAGCAAAATAAATCGGTATCAGTATAATCATTATGACTAATGTTATATGTATTATGTTTCGTTCAACATGTCACTTAATTATGTGAAACAAACAGTGAAGGGAGTATAAATATTTGATCTCAAATCTGTGAATGGACATGCAGTGTTTTTCTTAATATTCCCTTTTTTCAGTTTGACGTTTCTTCTGTTGCATATAAATATCACTGACACCATAGTGCTAACCACGGGGAGGTTTAGGGGAGACAATTTGCAAATCCTGTGAACATTTGACGATCTTGTAGTTCTGACACTACAGAGATGTGGCCAGGTGTCATAGAGCAGAGAGAATCTCCTGTTTACCGATCTCTACCGCTGCAAGTCAAATTTAACTGAAATAACTAAGGGATAAACCCACGATCGGTAGCGATAATTCAACAACTTTTATCGAATATCAACCCATAATTTCATTAAGTGAAACATTGTAATTGTTAATAAAGTCATAATACCTACAGTAAAATATAGGAAATGTTAACAGTAAGCACATGGTATTATTATTATTATTTTTTCTCAATAAATAGAATGTATGCCAGGAACCTTCGGTTCAAACTGTTCCAATGTCTGTGGTAATTGTATCAGCAGTACCTGTAGCCATATCAACGGTACCTGTCTAACAGGTTGCTCAGCTGGATGGAAAGGGATTTATTGTAATGAAAGTAAGTTAGGTTATCAACACGAAGCTAAAATTACTGAAATAGTTACAGATATTATTACAATGCCATATTTTTACCTGAACTTGTATCTTAAAACTTCAAACATTAAGTATTAACTGTTGAAACTACAAAGTAAATATTTCGTATGCTTTAATATGTAACATGGACAAAGAGAAGTGTAAAATGGCGACTCATAAAACAGTTTTACAAACAAAATGGGAAGGTGGTGAACATCTCATAGAAACAACGTCTTTGTATAATTTCATTTGAATATAATTAAGAACTGAAGAAATTAAATATGTAGTGATTTGAATTTCAGCATGCAGTGATGGATTTTATGGATATCTGTGTTCACGAACGTGTACGTCATGTACAGAAACATGTCACCATGTCACAGGAAGGTGTCTTGCTTATGGTAATCAATGTCTTTAAGCTTACTCTGTGCTTGTTATTGATGTCGAATGCGCTGTCTGTTGAAATATCTCGTTTTGTTATTCCTTATGGTCAATACATGTGAGCCATTCATAAAAAAGTATCCCCGATTGTTTAAATTGATATTCCTTTCTATAACTCAGTTGCGTAGCCGTCATACATCTTTAAGCATTTCTAAAAGAAAATGTTCACTTTGGTTCAACTTTTACATAGTATACTTAACTGATTGTTAAAACGTATAAAGATTTATATCATAATACAATGCATTGCTGGCATCGTAATATTTATCTTTTAGACAAAAAGACACCAGATGATAATAAAGATAAGGTTGTCCTTGGCATCAGTGTAACTAGTGGAGTAATCATTACAGCTCTCAGTTTAGCTCTATTACATACGTGTCTTCGACTTCGGAGTCAGTCTCCTATAAAGAGGAAGAACCATACCGATACGAAAACAATCCAAATGGAACAACTGCACGTACAGATGTCAAACATTGATATCAGAAACCAGGATACAGGGGCCGGCATGAACCAAGAAATAGTCACAGACGTTAGGAACAGGGTGATATACGAGGATCTTATGTCGACTTCTATTGACAAAAATGCGTACGAGACACTTAAACGGAACAGAGTGGCCACTTATACCAATACACAACTTGATTGATGTTCTTAAATGTATCAACTATTTCGAAGCACATATATAGATAATACCTGAAGTGTTTTTTTGTAAATATTATGTTTATATATTCAGTATTCCAGTAAAACTATATATTACTAGTACAAATATAAAGATTGTATTCGATGAAATAAACAGTTATATGAAGTGTAAAGGTGAAATTGAACAGAAAATTTAACGCGTACATTTCATGTCTGTTTTTTATGTCAAAAGGTAATAGAGCTGTGTATTTGTCCAATACGTTAAACTATAAATGCTACATCTACTTATAGTTGTGGTCAGTTGACATAAGAGAAGATATGAATAATTGTTAAATGTGTAAGTACATTTTAACTGTTTCTCAAAACGAAATAATAATTAGCTGATAAAGTTGAAAAAAACACAGTTTACCTATCAATTAAAGGTAAATATTTAGTAATGGTTTGATAACTTATTAGTTATTCCATACCAATGTAAGTTTTATGGAAACTATATAATAATAGGCAATGATATGAAATCAGAATATTTGTTTCTGTTATCATTTAAACATTTTCGCAGCTACTTACTTCAGAAAATATCTTGTCAAAATAATATGAAATATGTTCTACCTATAATATGATTTAAGTATCAATCATGCAAATTACAAAATAAAACATGTTCTGGATGATTTGTACCTATATTATCACGATAAGTAATTTAGGAAAGGTAAATTATTCTATTAACATCGCATAAAGTGCAATTGTAGGCCATTTTGCCACTTGTGGTACTACTCCCAGAAGTATACATCTAATAGATGATCTATATTAAATGTGAGCTCAATTATCGTCTTGAGCGTTTGTTTCGGCCTCTTTTATGAAAATTTATTTTTGTATTCGTACTAGTATTCGGAATATATCAGAACTGAACCATCATTTTAAAGATGTTTTTTTTCTCTCTCTCTCTCTCTCTCTCTCTCTCTCTCTCTCTCTCTCTCTCTCTCTCGCTCTCTCTTCTCTCTCTCTCTCTCTCTCTCTCTCTCTCTCTCTCTCTCTCTCTCTCTCTCTCTCTCTCTCTCTATATATATATATATATATATATATATTTAGAATAATGAGTTCAAAACGTCACATTTTATAATGTTCTTCTTTAATTTCTGTAAACGGTTTCGCCTTTACAGGCTCTTCAGACAGAATACATATTCTAAATATATAATCATCTGTACCAAGCTTAACTTTAACTTAACATATATATATATATATATATATATATATATATATATATATATATATATATATATATATATATATATATATATATATATATATATATATATATATATATATATATATATATATATATATATATATATTATATATATATATATATATATATATATACACGTGTTTATTTGCAAAACAGTCATTACACAAGCCACAGGACAACAATTTAATTTAACACAAACATTAATGTTTCGTCAAAGAGGACCGACTAGGGAGTTACCATTAATAAAGCAGTAACTTTTCATATTTCTAATAATTATTTTCTCTTTGGTCTAGATATATATATATATATATATATATATATATATATATATATATATATATATATATGATTTATTTGAAGAAAGAACCTATTCTAGCGTCCAAGGGCCGGGGAAACGCATGCAGAGTGTAAGCCAGTATCTGACTATCTAAGACTGGTGATTATGACGCACATGCTTATAAAATTATACAATGGAAGTCAAGTTATTAAATAAGGATAAGCTCCCGACCTTTCAATCTAAACAGGAAAATGCTATTGATAAGTGGTCAATCCAGTAGATAAACCCGGCAATCACAGGCGCCCGTATTGGATGGTGTCTAATCATATCAAAATCAATATAAAATAAAACTCGAATAAATCTCACAAAAACTGCTCAAAGTTGCTGATTTGTGTCGTTTAGTTGCATATATGTTGAAATATAATCAAAATTTTATCGAACGATTAATTCAATTCCATTGATATTGATTTTAATTTGATTACACAACATTCGATGATATCAGCGCATGTGCCGGCGATGCATTAGACGCCTCGTCATCAATTTTAATCTGTATCTAATCTCGAATGCATTGATATACATATCCAATGTAGACTCTAGATCTATATTGATGTAGATGAAATAGTTTGCCATAAGGTAGTGAGGACTAGAACTCGACAGCAGAACAAGATGAAAAAAAAACAGGCCTTCACAGGTTAGGGTTAATAGGAACCGCTGAACGAATCGCCAATAATAGCATTCACATTGCGTATAAAAGCAAGCAGGACCGTATAATTGTTCAATAGGTGGCGTCTATAAATTGCAAAAATTGAATTTTGTATCCACTGATACTAAACTATAATATTTTCGTAGCTATATATTGCTAATGATTTATCAATAATGCAGATTTAATCAGGATCATTTATTAGGACGATAAAGTGCATTGTATTTATTCGTAACCTTTGCTGAATCAGATGGAAATCTGTATATCAAAATAAAAAAAAACAGATCATTGTTGTAGAAGTCCGTCAACTCATATTCCAATGTCTTAATAAAATACAGATTTAAAAATAAAACAATTCATCTTAAATATCAAATGTGTCAAGTTGAAAGTATTAAAGGATTGTTTTTCATTTTTTTGACTGCATCGAGTATAAATGCAATGGATTATGGAAACAAAATCTGTGCAACAAAAAAAACAGGTAAACAGCTGTGTGAGACGAGAAGTAGTCCCACTTTTCTGTCCGGAAATACTAAATGGTATCCAGGTTTATTTTCTTATATTCATATTATTTTGAATAAGAGTCAGATGTGTTTGTAATTTATTTTAGAATATTCGTCTGCTTGGTAACCGGAAAGATGAATGAGTCAGAAGAGAATTGAAATGCAAATCGCTGTGCCGATGAGTATGCTGTATAGTGTATTCACAAGGAATTTACGTTTGAAGTCTGATATATCATTAATTGGATATATTATAGAAAGTTTGAGTGTTACTTACAAGAAGTGAGACAGCTAATATTCATTCATGTCATCTGAAAGTAACCATTTTATTTGACATTTTACCAAGCAGCTGGGAACCACGATGACTGATTGGTACGTAACCACCTTAAGTAAGCCTATTTCACACGACCTGATTTCACACGATGCGGTTGACGAATTGTTTCTGATAGAAATATTCAGTGAATGCAAACAAATCGACTTGTATATCAACAGATGCTTGACAAAGTTGTACTAGCGCTTACTCTCTTTTTTCTGTTGTAACTTTAAAGCGAACTTTCATTTCTGTTCCAGACGGTGGCTAGTGGTTCTGGTCATAACATGACCTTGTTATATCGCAATGTGAGCCTGTAAGCCGTACCATGTGCTACAGATGTAGTCTCGTGTTTCCGATTTCTTTCTGTGATTTTTATTTGTTTTGTGGTAGGCCTAATGTGTGGCTTTTAAGATTAAATATATAAGAAATAAATATGTGATATTCTATTCATATTGATTTGTTCATATATCCCTACGCTGAAAAGTAAAGCGGTTAATACTCGGGGCATGCGACTGCATTTACATAATATACAATATATCACTCTATATACTTGCAATGAAGGGAATTGCAGTCGGCATGTAAATATTTCAAATTAATATTTTTTTTCACAATTGTTTTGCTGAAATGTTTATGTTCCAAGCACTTTGTACGGACGCCTGCAAAGCATACTCCATTTCAAAACCACAAAACACTACGTAAAATCCAAATACATGTACATGTATTTGTATGCGGCTTCTATGTCGATAAGTTCAGATTATATATGTTCTTGCTAGTAGAGAAACTATTATTTATATTTTTGTCCAGATTATCTATTTCCAAATATGCCAGGACCCCACCTTCGAATCATGGTCGTCTGTCCCTTAAATGTGGTGGATACAACAGTTCGTTTTAGATATTTTATATGGCGCATTACTAGATGTCTGTAGCACCTCATTACGTAGACGATATACATATGCTTTTATTAGGATAAGTCCGAGGCTTAATTGATATATGCTTGTTCTTAATAAAATACTGTTTCATTTCACAGATTGTGACACCATATATCACCTGCAGGAAGTGGTTAATACATCACCACATATCAACATCGCTGTGAAATACCCTGAATGACAATGGAGTAATACTTGTTTACATCGTTACATTAATAACGCATATATTTCAAGCCATTGAAAGAGATAAGAAAATATAAACATTTCTCTCTAACTAAGACGAGCAATGGTAGGGGGTAGTTACAAATTCAAGATGTCTGAATACAGATACTATGCAGTGATACAGAACATTGCTTTTGATATCGTCTTCGTATTTGTTTATTTATTTTTATCTTTATCAAAATCGAATTTAGATTTATTTCATTTATAATACTTGTAATATTGGAGTTGTAATAGAGGCAATACACATTTACATGCAGTTATGTAAATATCCAGCTCTTGGCGCAGCCATCAATGAGGACAACTTCCTCAGTTATATTGTTATTTACGATGGAAATTAATATTGGCATCGCTCATTTAGTTATAAGTATGTATATGTATATTGAAATATATAACTATCGAATTAAAATAAATGAATAATAGCTGCCCTTTATTGTTCTTCTTTGATCTATATTGTCAACATAAAAAAAAAATAGAACACAGCGATTACTTTCAGTGCATCTGGAACGTTTTCCATGGATAAAACGTGAAGATAATGTTGGCGGTGTTGATAAATTATCGAAAAACGGCTCGGTGTACGGCATATTAAAATGCATATAACTAAACAAATAGAAGTCGCACTGCTAAAAGGTAACAGATATCAGATATTGTTCTGGACCGCGATCTTAGCCAATGACTCACTTTCGCCTATGAGGTCTTAAACTATCATGCTATTGCCATCAAGCTTGACATTTTCAACGAATCCGAGAGGTTCCTTGTAACATTTGCGATGGTCATGGTATGTAGACAGAGGGATACCTTCCGGACACCTGGTCCCATCCCGCTTGAGAATCGTAATTTTCATATATATATAATATGTCGTAATCTTTGAGTATCGATTATCCATTTATAATTCTTCATTTTTTACTAAACATATTTTAATGAGACAGTAAAACGCGATGTCCCGTGTCACTGTAGGTGTCGGCATGTTAAAGAACGCTCCCTGCGCAATGACCGTAAATGCCGACCATAGACCATCATTTAAAGCCCTTCACCGGCATTTGGTGAAGTCTCCATATGTGTGAAATATTCTTGAGTGGGACGTTAAACACAAATAAACAAACAAACAAATATATCATAGTATTTAATTTATTTTGTCTACGTTACGATTGGATACTTCTTAATATTCATTGAAATTATGGATATATGAAATATATGTGATTGCTTAGCACCTACCATCATTCTTATCCACAGAAATGATATGTTTACTGCCTGTCTAATGCATTTTTGTTGACTTAATATAGACTATGATTTTATATATAAGTCTTATATGTTAAATTATAAACATACATTTATATTCATGCTCAGTTGACATGAGATAATACATGAATATAGTTAACGTTTCTCAAAACACAATGATAGTCAGATTATGAAATTGAAATAATACAGGTTTACCAGAATCTCTAGTTACAAGTGATTACAAATTCCATACCAGTGTCAACTATATAGAGACCAGATAAGTATTAGAATTAGAAGCTTGCGGTATAATATATCGTCATGGATTTGAAGATTATGTAATATGTTATGTGCACTGATGCACAGGATCTGTTTTTGTTTTTTGTTTTTTACATTCATATATACCAATGAGTACGTGTCTATATACACATACAGGTGAGTATGGCTGTGTGTTGGATCATGTGTGTCTTGTGTTCCATTATGAACTATCTATAGAATACTTAAACTTTGAATGTAATATTTAGATAGATTTGAAGATAAATTACGCCAATTCATGAATTGTTCTTGTTGTTGTGATATCAACACGGAAGTCAAATACCTTGTATTTTGTATATTCATCCCTGAACATGCTTTAGAGGACTACGACACAAAACCATAATAATCGACCATGGGTTTACAGGATGGATTTTGAACTTTGAAACAATCTACAAATCGTAAGTACTCGCAAACTCATATCAAAATATACATTTCTATTTAAATGTGTATTATCTACTATAATGTACAATAAGTATAAACAATTGTGTGGATTACATTCAGTTAAACAATTTGTACACAATATAGTTGTCTGTGCACTTTCACTCCGTGAGAGCAACTCATTGAACTATGGCGTCTCCGATCCGCCCAAACTCAGCGAAAACTTAAGCTCAATTATGTGAGGAATGGGTCAGTGTAATTGAGAAAGACTGATGTTTGGTCTCTGCCCGGGTACATTCGTGTACATTGTAATCGGGTACTCTCAATAACCATTAAAACTAACTACCACCAACTGAAAAAAAAAATAGTTGGGTGGTATAAATTGCTATTCAGATTTAACAATCACATATTATTTTTATATAAGCCGCATAAGAAATGCTCTATAATACCTGTAATTTTCTGAACTGAGTTATTAATCGAACATGTTTTTTTAGCTGCACATCAGCTTCTTGTTTTAACAAAAGTAAACACGCAAATACCTGTGGACAGAAACAGCAGGTCTCGTAGAGTTCGCGATATTACAGACCAGGCGAAAGAAATGATGTGGGCCGTAGGAACACAGGTACACAGTGTGTGTGTGTGTGTGTGTGTGTGTGTGTGTGTGTGTGTGTGTGTGTGTTTGTGCGTGTGTGTGTGTGTGTGTTTGTGTGTGTGTGTGTCTGTGTGTGTGCGTGCGTGCGTGTGTGTGTGTGTGTGTGTGTGTGTGTGTGTGTGTGCATGAGTATGTGCGTCCATGCGTGCGTGCGTGTGTGCGTGTGTGTGTGTGTGTGCGTGTGTGTGTGTGTGTGTGTGTGTGTGTGTGTGTGTGTGTGTGTGTGTGTGTGTGTGGTGTGTGTGTGTGTTATCAATATGTTACCTGGTTGGATATGAACTTCTATCTATAATTCAATACTACCCTTATTCACATTTGTGAAACATTTATATAAACTGAAGTTACTAGATATGTGGCACAAACATTCATTTCAACATTCCACACGGAGGATACACACGATGACACAATGTTTCCCTTTATATAAGTAAGGAAGTAAACTTAATTAAAACCGAGTAAAACATTGGATTAAACAAAATGATCACACTATAGTAGTATATGGTTTATGATTTTATGATTACTGTCCGATTCATGTCGGGGTGCAGTAACCTATTGACTATCATACGGATAATTTTACTGAATTCTCGGTAATGGCGAGTTACACGAGAAAAACGTTGTATCCCTCGCTAGATGTTCTCCTGTATATGATAACAAGTCGGACAAATGTATCCAGTCAGTAATTTTAATGTTATGCTTTAAACTCTTCCTGGTCAAGAAAGGATTCACATGATTCCATTTATCAGATTTTATGGATTGTACTATACTAATATCAATGTTACTTTCAAGTAGTTCGTTCTTTAGTTTGTAAGCTAAATTCGTTATGTAGGTTTTACTTCCTTAAACTGACTATTTTTTTTCTTCCGCATTCTATGATAACCTTGTAATATGCTGGCGATCATATACACAAATATAATGGTATATCAGCAGCTTCAAACAAATGATTACAGTATAAACTGAGCTACCATTTATGTGTAACCGTTGGTTTCCATTTGTCCACTTTTATAAAGAATGTTCATAAGTGATAAACAGCTTTTCTTTTATAGATAATAACTACAATTCTATTGTTATTATATATTATTTGTGCGTTTACAGAGAGGCGTTTGGTTTTCTTGAAGGGCCTACCATGGTTACTCGTCATGGAACTTGGAACATTCACGATCTCAAGTACATTGGTTCTACTTCAATTACTACAAAGTGCATTTTCCTTTGGTAAGTACAAGCTTACGATTTGTTAAATTGTATCATTGAATATACTGTTCATTGTAGAAGACATTCTAAACATAATGGGAATGATTTTGTTCAAGGCTAGCTATTAAAAATATTGTTTCTGGATTGTGATACATAATTTGGCTGCCATAAATTCGTAACATTAGTACAACTGTTTACTCCTTGTTTACCCCTGACAAGTAACTATCACTCAGAGACAAACTACATGTTTGTTCTCTAATACAGTTAACTTGTCGGTCAACAAGACAGCAGATATGTCTACCAGTCAATATACTGACAAGTGGCTTGCGGCTGAGGCTGTTGACGGTGATGTTAGTCAGAAAGTGGCACAGGGCTCGTGTTCCGTTACTTCAGATAATTTCCACAAACAAGCTTGGTGGCGAGTTGATCTGGGTGCCGTGTATGTTTTGGATAGAGTCAAGATATATTACCGCAAAGAGAGTGATGATCGTATGTATTCTAACTTGATTATATTAATTAGATTCTTTGTCATTATTTGCCGTTAATCTGGTTTGTCATGATGCCAAGTTCTCTTTTGCCTTTGATGGATTTTTATTTGGCAGGACAATACGCTTAAAATAATGGATTTGTGTAATTACATTTCTCGCACATATATTTCTCTTTTTTCTGGATATGTCAGGATCTTGACATAAGGTTATAAAGCTGCAATTCGTTACCATCATGGTAATAAAATCCATTTAACAGTTATCGTCATTCTATAAACTGCAGGCGAATAATGTAACGTTTTAGGCTCCGATTCATATTATGTCTTTGTAGCAAGTTGTTTTTTTATCAATTAGTTATTTAATTATTGCTTTCAACTTTTCTCTTATAAAAATGTTTGTACAAATGTGTATGCATATCATTTAACACCTACCACATCGTACACACACGTATACATGTAGATAAACATATAAACATAAACGTATATAAACATAAACGTTCGGCATAGTACATAGTAAATATCTATATACAAATTGTGTTAAATTTTACCTTCATCCTTCCAACCTGTTATGCTGTACTATAACACCTACCACATTGTACACACACGTATACATATAGATAAATATATAAACATAAACGTATATAAACATAAACGTTCGGCATAGTACATAGTAAATATCTATACACAAATTGTGTTAAATTTTACCTTCATCCTTCCAACCTGTTATGCTGGACTATAACACCTACCACGTTGTACACACACGCATACGCATATATATATATATATATATATATATATATTATATATATATATATATATATATATATATATATATATATAATAATATATATATATATATATATATATATATATATATATAATATATATATATATATATATATATATATATATATATATATATATATATACTATATATATATATAATACATATATTATATATATACATATATAATATATATATATATATATATATTTATATATATATATATATATATCGGGGAAATTGAAAACAAGCAAACAGACTAAACACGAAAAATTATCTATACTCTACATTAATCGACGTTTTCAACATTGCTTTGGGGATTATTTAATGACTTTCCCTCTGTACAAAAATAATGCCACGGACTATTCCTCTCGAAAACAAAAAAAAATTGTTGATGAGCATTTGAAAAACCAATTTAAACGATAAATGACTTTAAAATGCAATTCTATTCATGACTTCTATTATATATATATATATATATATATATATATATATATATGGCTTCTATTTTCCCGCAATATATTTCATATAAATATTGTGTAAATTCGCACTAAAGTTGTCTCGTCTCCATAACGTTTGACGTAATGCTTATTGTTATTGTTTGTGTCAAAAATCACTTAGTAAATGACGTCATTGATTGTTGTACTCATTTGAAGCACTTGATGATCTGAATACAAGTGAGAATTCTGGTGCAAATAATATTTCTCAATCGTTTATTAATTATTATAATGGGTATCCGTACGGAAATCTAAAAAATTGTATTGATGCATTGAAATATATGTAATAGGAAAATTCCCGTAAATTCAAATATATAATTATAAAGATTTGAGTGTTGTTTCTTCCTATATATATAATAATATATATATAATATATATAATATATATAATATATATATATATATATATAATATATATATATATATATTATATATATATTAATATATATATATATATATATAGCTATGGACAGATTGGTATCGTAAGGGTATATCAATTCATAGACATGTTGATAAAAAACCACGTTTTATTGCTGTACATTTATCCAGTTAGGTTATTGTTTATTCAAGAAAGTTCGTTATTTTTAGACATTTTTGTTGATTACAAACTATCCAAATAGTGAGACGTCTATTAACTCGCCAATTTAATTTCCGAATTACCCAAAAGGTCATGTTAAATTGATTTTCTTGTCAAATTACCACGTTAATATAGTAAGGGGGTTTACATTTGGATAGAAAAAAAAAATAAATAAATAAATAGATAACCGAGTGGATTGATGCAGTGAACTCAGAGCACCATTTCAACTTGAATACAAAGAAAAAGGAAAATAAATAATATCTGAGAAACAAATTGTCTTTGCTTATCAATCTTAAAAAAAAAATATTTCAATCGTATTATAACCACATACATGTATGTCACATTGGCTTCCCGATCACATTTGTATTAGTGTGTAAACCATCGTGTCGAAAAACATCTAGAGATTAAGTAAAATATAGAAAGATTGTACCGGACGAGCAATCGGGACATGACGATATTAGTCTATACAATACGAAGAGATATTAACATTCAAACTGCTTATATACGTACATTTCTAAAGTATAAATTGCACCTGAAGAAAGGGTTTCGTTTACGAGTATATAATATTACATTATGTACATGTATACCGTTTCCATTCAAGGAAATTGACTTGACAGTCATACAGGCATAATGTGTAAGTCCCCTTGTCAACGATTCCTGTATCATAAATTTACGTGTATATATCTACACCTAACTTGCATCTTAGATTTACGTTTACATGTACTCGTAACTTGAATCTCAAATGAGTTACATTAATTGTCGTATCTTTCACCCTATGTTTAAACTTTTTCTGATATACTACAGTGTTACATGTAACTATGTGCAGGTTAATGCGTGACCATGCCTTAATGGCCTCTAGTGAAATTGAAACTACGGAAAAGTAAATAAAATCGTAACTCGAGTTTAATAGCAAAGTTATGACCTTGAGTGAAATACCTCCCCCTCCATTGTGACTTTTATCCAACAAGGTGTCATACTTTCTGACAATAAATTAAGATCAACCGTGGAAACCCCGCAAGGTTTCAGACTAAGCATAAATACACAGCACCGGTCATATAGTCATATTATGTGTCCTTCCTCCGTGCTCCATGTGTTAAACAATAAATTGGCTCCGCGGCTTTTTGTATCCAAATGTTAACCCCCTAACCATATTCACATATTATAAGAAATCCATAGATTTGGCATGAATGCCAATTTCTTATGATCGTTGGGGATAATCATGGAATTAAACTGACGGGAAAGTAGACGTCGGATTATATGGAGTACTTTCTGATCAGCGAAAATGTCGAAAAATAACGATCTTCCTTGAAAAAACAATAGCCTTATTGGCTAAATGCACAGCATTTAAGAGTTATTTTTTGTCAAAAGTCTATGAATTGATATACCTTTAAGATATTCATCTGTCCAGAAAGTGCAAGCTAGTGTTTGTTGTTTTGAACGCAGAACAACAAGTAACCTTTGATCGGCCTGATTTTGCTCCGCGTTTGTGTCAGTTTCTTAACAGCTGAAGACTCGAAGTTCTTTTCTGAATGACATCAAATTAGTGAAGGTCGTGGCTTTTAAGTATATTCATTAGAATCAATGTTAGAAATTACTATTTTCCAAAATTGAGTTGCAGTACATTTCTCATTTTTGATATTTTCGGATATGTAGCAGTTTGTACCACATGCAAGCAGTATTAAGATAAGTTTATTTTGATCGGATTTGTCGTTGTCGTCAAATACTCTTATTCAGTAATTTAAACTACTTAAACTAAACTTTTCGGCATAGTACATAGTAAATATATATATAACAAAGGCTGTTAAATTTTACCTTGATCCTATCCATCTGTTATGTTTTACTATAACGTCAGTGTAAGTTGAGTTGGAAGTATCATTGAAGTTATTTAGGGTTTTACATCTTATACTTAGGTATAATGGTGTTATTATATGCCATTTTATATTATTTTGATATACACACTAGTTAAACATATTAACTGTATAAAATGATATAATTGTGTATGTGATAATATTACTGTTGCTTTGGATAAAGTTGTTCTTCATGTCGCATTTGTGACATTACAACACATAAACATGTTGACTTAAAGCTGATGCCAAGCAGAACTCAAATCCTTATAATAATATATTGGAAATCACGGGAATTTCTCCTATTAAATTTTATTCAATTATGTTATTGTTTTTATAGTAATTTGATAATAATGTTTATAGGTTTGAGATATACAGAATGAGTTTAATTTACACACGTACACCACTTATCCAGTTTCTTTATGTACGTAGCCGATACATTAAACAATTATTTATAGATACTAGCAAGTACAACTGCATATTGTGTTTTGACATTGTTTCCATATTTCAACATTTCAGCTGCAGAATCACGAACACTTTGGTTATCAGGATTTTCCATATACGTGGCTGATACATTAAACTGGTGGGTAGGAACACGATGTTATCTACACAACAATGGACAACATACAAACCCTGGACCCAGTGATACTTACTGTTCCCTGTAACGCAACTGGACGTTATGTTACTGTGTATAAACAGAGGAACGGAAGTTGCACTTGGAATCCAAATCCTGTTTATAAAAAATTCTGTGCGAAAATGGAACTGTGTGAAGTTCAGGTTCTAAGTATGCATACGGTGTTTATTTATTTTATCTTTCTTTTAATTTTACCTTTTTTATGTCTTCTGGTTCTGTTAATTATGCATTACCATTGTCTCTAAAATAGCATATTATCAAGGTTTGTAAATTGAATACTATATTTGGATTATAATATATGGTAACAAATGGCAAATATATGACAAATTGTAAACTTTTTTATACTTATACCACATACAGAGCTGCGTATGTAGTTGAGTATAACTACTCCAAATGAGTGAATTTGAAGTTTGGAGTCACAAAAAAATGACTTATAGTTGAATGAGAATCTGCAAATAATTTAAATAATTAGCTATGTGTTTCCGGTTTGTACGAAAGCCATTTAACTGGCTAGTTACGAAGTATCTGTGCTGAATATCATCAAAGCAATCAAATCAACGCGAGTATTAAGAATCCAAGTCTCAACTGAAAGACATGTATAGTACCAAAAAAAACTTATCTCTGGATTCAGATTAGGGATAATTATATTCCACCCGAATACGCTGCATAGATCTGTTATATTGTTCAGTTTATAATTCGGGTACAATCAGCAGTCCGGTATATGTTACTATTACAGCGTTGACAATTTATCTTCAGTGTTATCGGCCAATATGCATTTTTGTTATGCATTTTATGTGACTGAAAAAATACGATTTGGTCAAACTATCTGATTAATGATTTTGGTATATACGTATGGCTACCCGAAATATGTATATATCCTGAAAGCATAAACTGAAAAAATCAGCTTAGCTTCTCCAATGTAATAGATTTAAATGATAATCTAAAACTTGCTTTTATTCTCTCATGTATTTGGCTTTCTTTGTATGTACGCGGGTGTTTTGGTGGTAATTTCAAATGACTTTTTGTCCTGCCTGACTTTTTGTTAGTGGTGAATTCCGAACGCCTTTGAAAAAATTAATAACAAATAGAAATATCTCTCGGCTTGTTTTTCTTTTCACTGTGTTTACCTTCCATTAGCTAGGGTTTTTTTTTCTAAAGACTTAATAACCAACGAAGTATGATATCGTCATATAACGTGATTACTCGTTAGGTTGTGAAGACGGTACATACGGAGAATCCTGTAGTAACAACTGTAGCGGTAACTGTCTGTATGGTGTCCACTGTAACAAAGCTCACGGAGGGTGTGATGACGGGTGTGCTCCTGGTTACCGAGGGTTTTACTGTACGGACAGTAAGTAGGGTCACAGGTAAATCCTGTAGTAACAACTGTAGAGGTAACTGTCTGTATGGTGTCCACTGTAACAAAGCTCACGGAGGGTGTGATGACGGGTCACCGATAATTTTACTTTAATGGCGGTAGGTAACTATAAGTGTTTGGTTTGGAAAACGAATAATGAAAATTTTGACGATAAATTACAATATTTATGTAACGTGTCAGCAAACAAATTGATAATTATTACAAAATATAATTTTAGCAGAAATGTGTAAAAGTTATCTTCATAATAATGTAACTCGATATATTTTCAGTTTGCAATGCTAACACTTATGGTTTTAACTGCTCATATAAATGTGGAGAGTGTAAAGATAGTCCTTGTGACCGTAAAACTGGGATTTGTATTAATGGCTGTACACCAGGATGGACAGGGAAGTACTGTCATGAAAGTAAGTACCCAGTATATCTCAACCACAACATCATATCCATTTTGACATAGAAAGTAGTTCCTCAATCATATAAACGTGTGATACTGAATATCATCATCATCATCATCATCAGTATCACCATCGTTATCATCATCATCATCATCATGACATTTATATATTATCATAATATTCATATTTGCAACGTAGAAGTCATGGTCCAGACTGTTTTAGTTTTGATTCGTATTTACATACGAGTATCTTTACTACACTCCGTCACTAAATACTGTAGTTATTTAAATATGTGAAACATATTGTACTTGAATAATTTACTTGGTTATTCTACAGAGGAATTCGATACCTCCATGAGTCAAATCGTTATGTGATTTGAGGCTAAGTGTAATACGAAACAGCATATGATATCAACATGTGAATTAACATTTATCATCATCGTTCCCAGCTAAACTGTTGGGAAAACTGCAGAGCTGCAGTGATAATTGCAGTGAAGATATTCATACTTCATGTAAAACATTATGATTTTTATTCTTAACCATGTACACCCGAATTCTCACAGTTGGCTGAACGATTCTTTGGAATTAATAGGTCAAATGTGAATTTTAAGTTAACAACATTTCACTATATGACTTTTTTTCAGAGTGCAAAGCAGGGATATTTGGTTCAAACTGTTCCAGTGTCTGTGGAAATTGTAACGACGTCACATGTAACCATATCAACGGCATTTGTCCGGCAGATTGTTCACCCGGATGGAAAGGGGTTTATTGTAATGAAAGTAAGTAAAATATGCAATCGTTATATAAGATGTGTGGTAAAAACACATCTTATACATCGATTTTCTGTTGAGATCGTCCATGTTTTGGTAGCTGGTTGAAGTAAAGTTATAATTATATGTGTCAAGAATGATAACACCAAGAATGCGATGGGACGAGTTAAAATGGGACGAAATCACTCGGGACACCCACACCTTGACAATGACAGACCTGAGGTTTACCCGAGATAAAATGATGATATTGTCGAAAAACACAAAGGGTAGTAATAATATAATGTATAATAACTGCAAATTGCACGGATTATTGGACACTCGGTAATCGTCGTAAAACATGACCGTATGTCAATTTGCAATACTCAAAATAATCGCGGACAAACAATAAATGATATTACGGGCTACGCTTGGCAAGGATGTTGCAACTTTACACATGCATTTTCCTAACCACCAGATAGCCTCTTTGGAATATATGAGATAAAATATTACGCGGGGTACAGGTTTGACACGACCAAGAGAGTTAAAGTCCGGTACATTCCGTGTCTTCTCCAGTTTTGAAAATGTATTAACTCGAAAATGTGAACATAATCAACTAGCATTATTTAATTTCAGCATGTACGCATGGGTTTTATGGTAACCAGTGTTTACACATGTGCAAATCCTGTGCAGAGACATGTCATCATGTGACAGGGAGATGTCTTGTATACGGTAAATTGCTGTTTATATAGTAAATATTTGATAAATAAATAATGTAAAAAATGGTTGTACAGGAAAGCGTTATTCATTTTGTTAACGAAAATCAGAAACACAGTCAATGCAAAGTGTATTAATATGCCTTGTCTGTTATTCTGACTTATATAAGTGATTGTAAAAAAAAATCTATATGGGAGCATGGTGATTTTGAACAGTTTTTAAATGGAACATTTCTTGGTTTAAGATATCAGTTAAATAGATGTAACGCATCCTTTATGCTTCATTTAGTCTACGTAGTTATTGGAAAATAATAGAACAAATCATCATCGCAATTAAAAATTGGATCTGAAATATATGTTTATAGATAAACAGACGACAGATGAAAGCACGAATAAAGGCATGGTGGCAGTCACTGTGGCATGCGCAGTAGTCACCATAGGTCTCACTGTAGCTCTTTTAATTACCTGTCTTCGACTGAGGCGCCTAGCTTCCCTTAATATAAAGGATGCTACCGATTCTAATGCAATCAATCATGAACAGGGACGGGTGCAATTATCAGACATGAATGTAAACCCATATGAAGCGGTGAATGAGACGAGTCCAAAACCAGTGATACAAAAGAGCAGCAGGGTGACTTATGAGGATCTTGCTATGTCGGTACCCACTGACCCCAATACGTACGAGTCACTTCAACAGGGTAGATCAGTCACTTATACAAATACTGTGCGTTTTTGACAAGAATAATTTTGTAATTAGGAAACAAAAACATGTTAATATCGAAAAACATTGTATATGCATAAAACGAGATCGCATCTGTTAATAAAATCAGAGAACGTCGAATATGTGCATAAAACTACAGAACATCGAGTATATATATATATGTATATATATATTATATAAATATATATATATATATATATATATATATTATATATATATATATATATATAATATATATATATATATATATATATATATATATATATATATATATATATATATACCTGGTACTTATACCCTAAATCATTTAACATCAATACCCTGATATTAATCGTATTGATTGAATATTAACATACTTGTGACAGCTATATGTTCAAATGTTTGCAGTGATCGAGTAGCAATGCAATTCTGAAAGCAACGTAATACAAAAGGACGAGATGTTGTGTCTTAACTTTTCGAGTCACCGTCACCTGTTGTTGTCTGCTTATTCGAAAATCATTTCTGAAGCAAAATATATATGTTTGGGGAGACTTGTGATGTCCCTTTCAAATTATTGGGGTAATACCATTTCACTACGGTACAAATATATGAAACGTTCAGGGATTTTGAAAGACGAAATTGTTGAAATATATATTTTTTTTTGTAATTGTTGATATTTTGCGCTTTAAGAATAAATGATATCATATACACCAGTGTTTTATAGTTTGGAGCTACATATATACTTTAAAGAACTTATCTTAACTTATTCTAGCGTAAAAATCACCTGTATATCCTAAAATCCTAAAAAAGCAGCAAAATATCACAGTGTATCCAATGCCTGCAATCTCTTCCAATCGTGTACCAATTGACCATATATCGTGAGATTAAGTGTCCTTTAAAAATCACCTGTGTATCCTAAACGTTTGATGAAATTAACAGCGCAATATCTTCGCATGATGTTTGCACCGGTAACCAGTACACAGACCGTTACACTATTGCAATGCTCCATCTGCACATGCCGTTTTCGCTTTTTGGAAAGTTTGAAATGTTCATTTCTTGCAGCTCAACATTTTCCTGTTGAGTCTCTCAGTGGAAAGCAGGGGGAAAGAAAAAAAAAAGTTGTCTTTTGTTGATATTGGCCGTAGAACATAGCTGATGGAAATGAGCATTTAGGCATTATGAATGCCCCAAGCATTCTGCATTGCATTTTCGCGTCTACATAAATACTATTCATGATCTGTATGGAAGATTTCAGCGTAGCGGCAATATGATAATAACTTCCGGTTTATCCCGGAATTGCTCCCAATCAACAAATCTGAAAACGCGGATCATGAAGTGTTTAAGTTTACGTGATTAGGTGATTAAGTATAATCAGCCCAAGAGGTGTACGAATCGACTATTTGGCTTGCATGTCTTAGCACAAGACAATTGCGCTTTAATTCCCGAAAATTTGTGGGTTATGTTTATAGAAGGAAACAGATAGTCGATGGCAATATGAACGTTATATGCTGCTTATCCAGACTTACGCCATCCCAATTGTGCTAAGATAGCAACGTCCCGTCACGCTGAAGCAATACGACCCTTGACTCATGACAGCGAGCTGTTAACGGATTTTCTAGAGCAGAAAAATATCACAGTGTTGCCAATGCCTGCAATCTCATCCAATCGTGTACCAATTGACCATATATCGTGAGATTAAATGTCCTTTACTTGCGTTGGATAACCAGCTAATGACGTTGCAATTGTAGAGGAATTTTTCGACAATTTAATACGCTTTATGGGGCGACAGTGACATGACTGCTTTGATGCCTGTTAGATACACGTGCTATTATTTGTGTAAACTGTTTCTTTACCCACTGTGTCTTTCCTTCCAAATACCGACGCTGTGATATATCAAAGAATCGCAATTTGTTACATTCCGTAATCAAAACTATTTTGACCGTTTTCTCGCTTTATGATTTGGAATTATGTTTGTACATCATAATCGCCGTACACATTTACTTTTCTCCTATTGTATAATATATATTTATCATTCAAAAGATATGTATAGTAAATGAAACACGGTTATCAAATGATCTGCAACTCACGTTTATCAAAAATAAATTTGAATATTCAGAGGTGTGACCATATGCCATGTAGGAGCAAACCTACCCTGCCGACAGGTTTCACCCCCGTATGTCAACAGTCAAATTCAAATGAAAGATGTGAGGAACAAATTCTTGTCACAATTGGTACAGACGTCTCAACAACCAACATTGACCACATAACTCGATATTTCATTTCTTGAAAGAGTGTAAACGAAATCAAGGTCATTATGCCGACCCTAAAATTTGCAGAACTTTCACATCAAACGTGGTTTTCGATATATCGTGTCAGTAACTGGTCAGGGTTGTATAATAGACGTTCATATGTTGAACAGACCTTGGCATAATGGATCATTTGTATAATATAATAGACATATATAGGTCATTGTATGATACGTTCCACTAAATGTGGAAAATTAATGATGAACAAGTTGTTTCTTCCTCGTCTTTATCTATAGGAAGAAAAATGTCCAAGGTGAAAGCATGTTTGTTGGTTTGTGTTTTAACTTTAATTCTGAGTTTGTTAGTGTATCGCACAGACTTATGCATGGAACATTTCATTATCCATAGATAACACGACAAATTACAGATCTTCTTTTGTTTCAGCAGCTCCTGAATGAAGTCCGGTTCGTATATAGAAAAGAACAGAAAGGCCAAACATGTACATATAAATAAAACTCAACTCCGTTTTATGAAAATGAGGTACATCCGTGTAAACAGCATTTATACATGAGATATACCGTGTCTTTCACTTTATGTGCGTTCATTGCATCATCGTCGGTCAATACGATGTCACTTTTTTAGTTACGAGGACAAAACGATTATTTTGCTTTGCAATTATTTGATACTCGTGGGAGAAACTAATCACCTGCCGGTTGTGTCCTGAATAAATGGGATAATTTCTACCTCCGATATTACATACTAATCCTACGTAGACGTGTGCATATATGCGACTGTTTTGCGTGCGTAGGTATGCATGTATATGTAACCTGTCCTTGTATATCTCTTGAGCATTGCATTGCAACGGAGATCAATTACATTAAGCAAGTAACGGATGAGGGACTTTAAATGTACACGTTGCACGTGATAGCTTTTATATCAATGAGAAAATACAAACTAAAACAAACTAAAATACACCATTCTTAATATCTGCCTTGTAAACATGTTATCTACAGCAACTTGCCATTTAACGAGCATGGTATCGTGGCGTGATTTTTACAATGTTAGACAATATATAAATGCAAATACGTGTACTTGTACATATTGTATAACAAGTATCGTGAACTCTGAAGTAAACATGGTCTTCTTCAATATCGGTGACAATATTATTTATTTAAAATTGTTATGACACATAATCGAGTTTGTACTTGTACTCGTTCCGTCGCATTGGAGAATTATAGCTTTAGTAATCTGTATATGTTTTATTATAGGATCAATTCTATATTTCATTTAAGGTAAAATGTTATGTAAGATATAAGGATCTGTTCTGGTTCATTTACTACAACGTGTCACGCGTCTTTTCTTTCAAATGAATATACTGTATGAGGGTCGGAGTATAATGTATTATGTTTATTGAATAACAAGTTAACATCTAATATCATGCGTGGGTAAATTCCATGCCAGTCCGGTTCATTCTTTAGACTGTGCTCAGACACGAAGTGAATCAAGCAGTCGACACAAGGAATGTATTACATAACACTATTATTTTACGGAGTGCATTATATATGTCTCTATCGATGTCACACAATACGTCATACGATATAGATGCTACTTTTAATCAAAATATTAGATAAAACCTTGGATGTGTATATAGAAATTAAAATATTATCAGAGAAAATAGCCGCAAGCATTGGATTTCATTTCAGTTTTAAAAACTATGTTTAGTTCATCTGAACTCAGGATCAAGAACAGGGTTGCAGCTCAAATCTAAAGAATCACCTCACACTAGGTAAACAAACTAAAGACATTAACTTTCATTCTATGTTAGTGATGACGATTTTTAGCGACTGCGTTGACGAATATTAGTGTCATAATAGAACGTGATCGGATCAAGGATCAAGGTCCAAGCTCAATTTAAAAAAAATCAAACTCAGAACAGCTTAAACTTTAAAGGTGTTTCTTAGTGTTGAATATTATAGAAATAATATAAAGATTATTTCCATAAAAGTTCGAGACCATTGGGATCAAAGCTAAAAGTCACAGCTCAATTTGAGAAAATCAACGTTATAGAGCTAAAAATTAGTTAATCGTATATAGTTTATAACATTTGAGCAATGCTTTATTTGTCGACAGACGCTGTACAAAAAAAGCTTAACATGTGTTCGGATGCACGGCTCTAGATACATTTGTTATCTAGTTTTATTTCGTAGTGAATGTGGCGTTTGATAAAACATCGGATATTTCTTTCAGTCAATACATCGACAAATGTCTTCCCGATGAAGCTGTTGACGATGATGTAAGTCAGCAGTCCCTCAACAATGAAACTGATCACGATAAAGGCGGGGAATTTGATTCTCATTTATTTATTTATTTGTTTGTCAATGTTATAAGAATAATTTATAGATATAACGGCGCAAATTTATTTACTCGGGACCCACACGGCATTCGTATTGGCAGTGGGTCTCTGCCAAGTGCCCATTCGTTAAATAAATGTAAGATGCAAACGAACCTGTTTTACCTGTTTAATTAAACGGTTAATATGTTTGTTAAATTATCAAATAGTATCAATAATAAATAATCAATAATAATAATAATAATAATAATACAATATAATTCACATTTTGTCCTCATATTTCTACAACACCTGCAAAATCCTTTATGGACTGGTTATCCGGATTATCTATATAGGTGGCTGATACATTAAACTGGTGGATAGGAACATGATGTAATCAATACCACAATAGACAACATACAAATCCTGGACTCAGTGATATATTTACTGTTCCCTGTAACGCCAATGGACGTTATGTTTCTCTCTATAAATAAAGGGATAGTACTTGTCCTTGGAGCCCATGTCCTTCTTAAAAAAGCATTTTGTGCCAAAGTCCACGTTTAAAGTATGCATGTGATGTCGTTCTTCCTTTATATATGCATTTGAATTGATATACCGTCTGCTTGTCATACTAAAAAAAGTACAATTGTCAGATAATTTTTATTCATGGTTATTTAAATATAAAGTTGGTGAGTGATTACATAGAGAAGCGGGTTATAATTTGATGAGTTTAAGTGGTGTAATCAGTCAACAGTGTACTGGACAGCTTATCACCGTGTTTCTAGGGTTGAGTTATTATCATCTCATCTATAAATAGGTGTAACGTTGCAAAAAAAAAATATCCGCATTGGTTTCATTCACGTCACACGTAATGGACTTTGTTTTTAATCGCTTATAATCGCCAACAAGTAAAATTATTCAGAAAAAAGACGTGGCAATGGTAGTGTAGTGATGATAACCAACATCCGTCATATGTGTTATGGAAGGCATATAGAATATATATGGACCTCGAGCTGTTATGGTCCAAACAAAAACAAAATTAAAAGAAAACTTTGCAGAAAAGACTTACACATTTTATGTGCAAGGAAATTATACAATCTCGTGAATTTCACATCTAATTATCGAAATATCGTCCATAATTTCTGAATTCATTGTTAGGTATATGATATAATATATTTTGACAAAGTTATGAATGGTGTATCGACTGCTGGAACAGTGGATGATCCTTTCCTTTGACCTCCATCCATTATTTCTCCCTCTTTTAATTCCTTAGTTTTCATGTAAAATCCTGAAATAAGATTTTCATAAGAAATACCACCAATTGATTTTCGTCGTGGTGAAATCAAGGGTGCCTTTAAAGTTCGCAAAAATGTGTAAATCCTGAAACGTTTTACCTAAAAAAAACTGGAAAAAGTTTTTTTTTTCATTTTCTGTATCCTCCATTACCAATACACGACTTAAGTGTCAAACGTAGATTAATTCTAAAATATTATAAAGTAAATGATGAAAGCATATAGACAATTATCCAAATACACGTTTTCTCGAATTCTTATTTCTCCGGATATAAAAGAACACAAAGGAAAGCATTGTCAAAAATAAAATGCACTATGACTATAGCTGCATCATAAATAATGTATTGATATTATAAATGGTAAAATAAAATGCTATCCATTTACGAGTCCCTGATATACACATTTCATCGTAGCATCAGCAAAAAAGAAACATCGAATAAAGTAAAAAAAAGTAGTCATTCGAATCATTTTCGCAACTCAGTAACTATCGTAGATAATATGGTAATGTTTATTTGTTACAAATATTATTGTTTTTATATAAATATTTTCATTAAATGTTATGAGAAGTTATGAACAGACACACACACACACACACACACACACACACACACACACACACACACACACAAATATATATATATAAAATATTTATATTATATATATATATATATATATATATATATATATAGTATATATATACAATAACAACCGAAAAAGACAATTTCACATGTTTTATATCTATTTCAATTTATTAATTTCTTTATCGCAATATACCTGTAATATGTAGCATCTCTGTCATTATCCGGGTGTGTGTGTTTGTGTGTTTGTGTGAGTGTTTATGTACTTTAAATGTTACTTTATTCGTTTTATCCTTACGAAGTGTCAATCGTACCGAACATATTGCTAACCCATTCCGGAAACCTGGTCCAATCCCGCTTGGGACCCCAATTGGTCTCCATTTTGATGCCATTTGTATATTAATCTTGTCGTATCCTAATGGAAATTGAATTTCAACATCCGCTGATGTTTATTAATTTATACTAAAATATATTATTGTTAATTTTATATATACTAAATACTCTATATTGGAAACCTCTATATAAAGATTGCCTGTTGATCAGGTCCAGTTTTTATAAATCTCTTAACTGCATACTTCAACTGAATTGAACCTGTGCATAAGGGTCACCTGCACATAGGGGCTCATATTTTCTGCCCCCTTGGTAGGCCCCTATGTACAGGTGTTAATGCATGTTTCATTGTTTTGTACGTTGTCATTAAATACTTCCCACTGTCATCATACATATATGAAACATATCTGATTACTAATATTACACACAGAAATTATATTTCCGACGTCCAATGGCTAAATGTTGAGTAAGTATTGACTTCGGATTTATATATAAACTTATCTTAAATTATAAACACTGCATATACTCATGCTCAATTGACATGAGAGAATACCAAAATATATTTCACCGGTTTCTCAAAACAAAATTAAAATCAGATTACAGAATTGATATTTTACTGCACTTAATTAGTTATAAATGATTAAAAATAGGTTATTCCATACTAGCTTCAACAATATAGTGACTACATCAGTATTAAAATTAAAAGCCTGTGTCATATTCTCCCTTCATAGTAGTGAGTGATATATTGTGTGCACTGATGTACAGGGTCTAGGTTTTTTTACATTCACATCTACCAATGAGTCTGTGCATAGATATTGTCGGTATGGTGGTGTGTTCGGGTACGCGTGTATGTTCTTTTTTTCATTATGCCCTATATATAAAGTACATTAACCAGTGTAATACTCAAATACATTTAAAGGTAAAACACATCGATTCATGAATTGTTTCTTGTTGTTGTGATATCAACCCGGAAGTCAAATACCTTGTATTTTGTATAGACATTCCTGAACATGTTTGAGGTCACTATGGAACAAAACCATAATTTATCGACCATAGATGTACAACACAAATATTGAAGTTTAAAAAAATCTACAGATCGTAAGTACTCAAACAATCATATAGCGTTGTACATTTCTAATTAAATTCGTATTATATACTATAATGTACATTAAGTGTATACTGGATCACATTCAGTTGACAAATCTGTACAAATATTGTTGTTTGTGCACTTTCCTGTTTATCTATATAGAGGCGTCTCCGTTGCCGAATGCCTAGAGCGCAACGCATTCAACTATGGATTATTTCACTTCCGGTCAGTACCAGTCTATTTATGGAAGGCCGGTGTTTGAACTCTCTTCGGGTACATTGTAACCGGGTACTCTCCTTAGCCATTGAAACTATCTGCCACATACTGAAAAATAGTTGAGTCGCATAAAACACTATTCAAAATTAACAATCATATTAAAATATATTTTAAACAAAATAAAACATACTATATATTAGCTGTAACTATTCTGATTTTGGTTATCAAACAAACACGGTTTTTAGCTTTGCCTTAGATTTCGTGTTTTAACAAAAAAAAAGCAAATATTTTTATACAGAAAAAGCAGGACCCCTTAGAGCTCGCCCTGTTACAGACCAGTCGAAGGAAATGATGTAGGTCGTAAAAAGACAACACACACACACACACACACACACACACACACACACACACACACACACACACACACACACACACACACACGTACACACACACACACAAAAATACACACACACTGACAGACATATATATATTATATATATATATATATATATATATATATATATATATATATATATATATATATATATATATATATATATATATAGTATATATATATATATATATATATATATATATATATATTTATATATATATATATATATATATATATATATATATATATATATATATATCTGTGCGTTTTCGGTTTTCTTGTAGGGTGTACCTTGCTTACTCGTCATGGGACTTAGAACATCCACGATCTCAAGTACATTTGTTCTACTTCCATTACTACAATGTGTATTTTCCTTTGGTAAGTACTAGCTGAAGCTTTGTTAAATTTGTTAAATTTTATTGAATATACTGTACATTATAGAAGACATTCTAAACATAATGGGGATGGTTTTCTTTAGGAATAAAGATCTGCTTCTGGATTGTGAATTATTATTCCGTTGCCATGAAATAGTAACACTAAAACAGCAGTTTACTCAGAGTTTACCTCTGACAACTTGTCATCACTGACAGACAAACTAAATGATTGCTCTATATTTCAGTTAACTTGTCGGTCAACAAAACAGCAGATATGTCCTCAAGTCAATACACCGACAAGTGGCTTGCAGTTGAAGCTGTTGACGGTGATGTAAGTCAGAAAGTAGCACAGGGCTCTTGTGCCGTTACCTCAGATAATTTTCACACACAGGCGTGGTGGCGTGTTGATTTAGGTGACATATATAGTTTGAATAGTGTTAGGATATACTACCGTAAAGAGAGTGATGATCGTGAGTATTTCGACTTGATAATATTAATTGGATGTTTACTCATTATTTTTTGTTAAGCTGGTCCGTCATGATATTAAAGTTACAGTTATTTAAGATGGATTTTTAATTGATGTTTTGGATATAGTTGGTTTCCATGTCGTATTTCTGAAATTACAAAACATTTTTTATGACGATGTTGACTTAAAGCTAAGACCAAGCAGAACTTAAATTGTGATAATGATTTATCGAAAAACACGGGGATTTATCCTATTACATTTGATTCATGTTGCTATGTTGTTGTTTCTATAGTAATTTGATAATATTGTTTATTGGTTTAAGAAATGCAGAATGATTTTGCACATTGCAGTGAAACTCATTTGTTCATTATAATTTACACAAGTACACCACTTAACCGTTATATATATATATATATATATATATATATATATATATATATATATATATATATATATTATATATATATATATATATATATATATATATATATATATATATATATTCACATAGCTGATGCAGTACACAATCATATATAGATAGTACCAAGCACAACTGCACATTTTGTTTCCGTATTTCAACATTTCAGCTGCAGACTCACTAACACATTGGCTATCCGGATTCTCTATATACGTTACTGATACATCAAACTGGTGGATGGGAACACGATGTTACCTACACAACAACGGGGAACATGGACCTGGACCCAGTGATATACTTACTGTTCCCTGTAACGCTACTGGACGTTATGTAACGGTGTATAAACAGAGGAATGGAAGTTGCACTTGGAATCCAAATCCTATTAATAAAAAATTCTGTGCGAAAATGGAACTGTGTGAAGTTCAGGTTTTAAGTATGCATACGATATTCAATAATTTTATTTTTTTTATTTATTCTGGTTTTGTTTATTATGCAAGATCACTGTTTCTGAAATAGAATATTGCCATGTTTTGTAAATCGAATACTATATTCAGATTATAATATATGGTAACAAATGGCAAATGCATGCCAGCTTGTGAACGTTGTGTATACTTATTTCACATACAGTACTGTGTATGTAGTTGAATATAAATACTCCAAATGAGTGTATTTAAAGTTTAGAGCCACAGAAATTTGATTTGTAGTTCGATGAGAATCTCCACACATAATGTTCAGTAAATCAAAATTAAAATTATTCTTTGTTTCACCACGCCTTTCTCCAGGGTGCTCACAGGATTTTCTGTTTAAGGTTCGGGTTAGCAGTGCCCACTTTCTTCATAAATTAAATGATTAGCCATGTGTTTCCGGTTTGTACGGAGGCCATTTAGCTGGCTAGTTACGAAGTATCTGTGCTGAATATCATCAAAGTAGTCAAACCAACGCGAGTTTGAAGCACCCAAGTCTCAACAGAAAGACATGTATAGTACCAGATAAAAACTTTTCTCTGGATTCAGATAAGGGATGATAATATTCAACCCGATTAAACTGCATAGATCTATTACATTGTTCAATTTATAATTCCAGTACTATAAGCAGCCCTGTGTATGCTACTATTACTAAGTTGATAATTTATTTTCAGTGTTATCGTCCAATATATCCGTTATGCATTTTATGTGACTGATAAAATATGATACGGTCAAACTATCTGATTAATGATTTTGGTATATACGTATGGTTACCAAAAATATTTATATACCCTGAAAGCATAAACTGAGAAAATCAGCTTCATAATCTAAAACTTTCTTTTATGCTTTATTATATTTGGCTTTTTTTGTGTGTACGCAGGTTTTTTGGTGGTAAATTTCAAATGACTTTTTGCTCTGTTTCTGTTGATTTTTTTTTTAGAATATTCTGAAATATCAAATCCTCAGATACCAAAGCATAAATCAATAGAATGTCCAGGACACAGATACAAATCCGGTAAAAATGGACAAACACGGACCTCTAAAACCAAGAGGTGGGATCAGGTGCCATGGATGAGTAAGCATCCCCTGTCGACCGGTCACAACTGCCGTGAGTCCACAGTCAAGTCAAATAAAACACGTGAGGACTGTATCCTCGTCACAATTGGTACAGACGTCTCAAAAACCGCCAACGAAAAGGCAACTCAACAATTCACTTAGTGAAACAGAGTAGTCGCAAACGAGAATATTATACTGACCGTAAAACTTGCGGAACGTTGACATTAAACGCGGTTTTTCGATGTCCCTGTGTCAATAAAAAGTGAGTAGCTTACCTCTGTATATGAAATCTTCATATGTTGTGCATGCCCTGGCATATCGGATCATTTGTGAAATATAAACTCCATATGCGGGTGACTGAGATATATTACTACTTAAATGTGGAAAATTTACGATGGGAAAGCCGAAATCGTTGCGTTTATCGTATAGCTTCGTTGATAATTCCCCGTCTCTGTCTCTATTAAACAAAATGTATGAAGCGTGTGTACTTGTTTCTGTTGTATCTTTAATTTCTAGTTCGCTGGGATATATCGCATTAACATATGTATGAAAATTGTCATTATGTATTGACAAAACGTCGTCGATATATCTAGATGTCAAGTTAAAGGACACCGTTAACTTTTTCTTCTTTTGATTCAGCAGTTTCTGTATGAAGTTTGCTTCGTATGAATAAAGGAACAGGTCGGCCAACCAACATGTATATTCTGTTGCTATTTCATAAAAAAAGGGTTACGGTTAGATTGGCTACCCTTCAGACAGACCTGACCATACTTCATTTAAAATTGATATCATTCTGTTTTTATTTAAAAATTATGAAGACACGTATGTCTTTTGCCTAATCTTTTCAATTTCTAAAGAAGTCTCTCTGTTGAGTTTTAAATGAGATATTTTCAAAATAGAGGATATTTATTGAAAAATCCATATTCATGAATCTCCAGGGTTGGTTCCTGTTGTTAACATATTTACACTGCAATTTGAAATAGGCCTATATGCCTTCAAAAATAAATGTCTAAACCGTCCTATAATGGTAACATTATTGCAGATCTTGATCATATCGTATATATGTCTGCTTTGACATCGGTTGTAAAGAGTTGTAAAGAGGAATACATAAATTATACTCGTATACATTAACTGGGTGTAGATCTACATGTCTGTAAAGAGGTTTGTTAAAACTTTAAAAATATATAAAAAGTTAATCAAACTCTCGTCAATAAATGGAGGGAGATTTTGTCATATTGTAATACGTTGACCGAGGGTTTTCTGCTTTTAACCACCATCGGAATACAAAACAGAGTGACTTTGAGTAGTGTTCAAGTTTATTACAAGTTATTGTACAATATTCATTATAGCGTTTCCTGGATCTTTTGTTTTGGGTCTGTTCTCTTAGGAACCTGGTATTAGGCACTTTTAAGCACCTGTTCAGTTAAACAAAATAATATACTGCATTAAGTACACAAACGTAACGGCGAATTTTGCAACACTAACGGGGCTCCATACATCTCAATGTTAAGCATTCACTGAAGTACTACACTGCGACTTGAATTCGTTGTTTTAAACGCTTATTACTAAAACGCAAATATTAAATATATACTCTATATACTCGTTAGTATAATCATACTCATTAAATTATACTTAGTTACAAAATTACCCAAAACCTGTACTTTTACCTTTTTTTCTGTTATTCATACGCATAATAGGGAATACACAATTATTTGCACATCACAAATATACACATATTATTCTCGGAACAATATAAACTATATATCTGAACATTAACATAATAACACTTCTAATAGACCTCAGCAGTTAACATATACGAAAAAATATATCATATAAATGTTTAATCCCACACAGAGGTCCGGTGTCTGTGTATCATAAAACAATACAATAATGCTGAAAATTTGTAATAGCAAAATTGACCATGGTAATATGGGACCACGTGTTACTGCAAGAAGAAGTCAGTGCAACCTTGGCGAATTTCCAAACAGACTAAGTACATAATTTATAACTCGCGTATATGAACAGGTAGATAGGGTACCATACAAGATAAAACAAATAAGGTCACTTAAGGTTTAACTTGAGAAATTAAAAAAAAAGTTAGAAATACAATTAGAAAGCAGTTAGAAATAAAAAAAAGAACACGACAGATAAAACGCATACGTAAGTGTAACACATATGTATATGTCAAATAAACCAAAATATAACCCGCATGAAACATTTTTAACAGATTGTTTGTGAAATTATCAAATATATATTTTCATATTCTTATAACAGTGGATCATCACACATAATATTTACTAAATGAATTTCAAATCAGATTTGTGGCTGAATATGCATGCTGAAACCTAACCGTTGTCAGTAGATATAGTTTGATAAAACTATCTTTAACAACTAGAAATAAACACATTGTTGAATAAATATTGTACAGCATAAGTAAGTTTCAATGCAATATCATTGATGTATTTTCAGTTATTTTACTATAGTTTTTTTTTAAATCATTTTCATTTGTATTTTAATATTTAAAAAATGCTTCTTTGTACCATGTTTTACTTTGATTTTCATTTTGAAGAATTTAAAGAAACAGTCGATCGTTCGTACCATAATTCAGTGCCTCAAAGAACTAGAACTAAAACCAGTTCTAACTATATTTCGTCAAATTTAAACTTTGTGAAGTGCATGATTTAGACATGAACATTTATGTTCTCCTATGTAAATGATCCAGTGAAGTTACTTTCAGAATTGATTGTAAAATATCTGATTCTATAGAGTCTATGGTACAGAATTTGTTTTTTTTTTTCTAAAGGACTATTGGTTATGCAGTTATTTGGAATAGTAAAGTTATATATCACATTACCCTAAGGTTGTGAAAACGGAAGATACGGCGAGTCCTGTAAGACGAACTGTAGTGGTAACTGTCTGTATGGTATCCACTGTAACAAAGCTCACGGAGGATGTGATGACGGGTGTGCTCCTGGCTACAGAGGATTTACGTGTCATGACAGTACGTAATTAACTGATGATTGTTTATTGCAAGCTCAACAAATGGTTTCTGTGTTCATTTCAGTATTTATTTCTAAACATGAATGTTATCGAAATTCATCTCACCTCTGGTTCGAATCCCGGTAGGGTCATTTCGAATAAACTAGGAAAGTTTGCCAGTTTTCTTGCGGAAGGTTGGTAGTCTTTACCCGGGTAACTGGGGTTTCTTCTCCACCAATAAAAACTGGACGCCATCATATGACTGAAAGATTGGTGAGTATGGCGTAAATTAAAAATCAAATCAAAAATAATGTCAAATCTAAATTCATAACGACCTTTTGATTTTGTCCACCGGATGTCTTAAGCTTATAAGACAACACGACCAAGTCTTAATTCCGTGTTGATTTTTCGTATACACAAAAAATAAAACAACAAGTTACAGAAACATAAAATTATCCATAGGAGGCTCCATGCAAAATATTTAAGTCATTTCGTTGTCATCCCAACGTAACCTAAACTGATTATGTTACAATTTTCCACCTTATATCCTGTATGTCGGTAGCATTTTCATTGGTTTATCCCTGCAAATACAATGGTTGCAACAATAAAACTGTGGCCTCATTATAAATCCAAATCAAACCAAATTTTGTTCCGTCTTTACAGTGAAAACAACTATTTCTTAACGCATATAGACGGAATCATTAATATCGTATAAGAAGATTAATATTAAAGATTCAATATTGGCATTATTTACGTTGGGTTAACCGTAAATTCTGAATTATTTAATAACAAAGAAACAAACTTTGGCTTCTTGTGTTATTTGAATTGCTTTTACCGAAAAGTGAAGTTTATGTGTTAAAAATTCCGTAGATGAATGTAAGATCTTTCCCAAAACGTTCAACAAAATATAAACAACACGTTTTCAAAAATTATCTTACGAACACGCTTTCTTAAATTGCGAAAACCCCTTCCACATTGTCATTTATTACTCGGGTTATTTCAGAGTGCAACGAACACCATGGCAACACAATGAATGTAAAATCGAAACATTTTGTCAAAGTACTATACGATGTGGTTGCACCGTACCCAAAAATAACATTTGACAAGGCTTTAATTTCTAGAAATGTATGCAAAGTTACAGTTTGTTTAATTTATAATGACCTTGTCACCATACACTTTGATGTTGTACCTTTTGGGTTGTATGTGTATATGCATACACCAATCAGACACTATGTGAAAAAAAATATTTCTTTCTAAATAAATGTATCAGAAGAATAATGGCTTACAAGGAACAGAATACCCATTGTTGGTTACGACGTTGATTCTTTGAATTTGCAGTTTGATTGAATTGTAGATTTTAATTTACTTAATTTACATTTGTCAAGACAACAGGAGGAAGAGTGGATTAAATAGCAAATATGTATTATGATGATCTAACCAAATTAAAAATAGCAAGCTTTACATATCTATTCATTGTTTTATGTCGAAATGTATATTATTTTTAAATAAAATTTCTAGTATTACACTTTTTAGAAAATGTGATCTAAAGTAACGTCTTAAAAGGGAGCGCAACTCGTTGCTTTACAAATGCGGAAGTCTCTCCGATTTCAGTTGTTTGACATATTTTTCTTAATAAGACTTTACACGGTTTAATTATGGTATCAAATGTTTAGAACATAATTAACATCTCCAAAAGCCAAATAAAGTTATCTAATCTGAGGAATATGTTACCACAACAGTGTACGACTGATAACATATATTCAAAAGTGTCGTGTGTTTCTGCTCACCTAACCTCTAATTGTTGTATCAATAACTAACCATATTTAAAAACAAATTGCTATTGTTTACACATGTGAAGTCATATTTCAACAATTATTTGATCCAAATCCCAATACTGTGTATGCTAAATAAACAATAACACTTCCGGTTTAAACACTGCCACTGTTGTGTTCTTTAAACTTTGTTAAAATAGTTGAGTCCTGGACACTTCATCGAATATGCATTGTTAAAACTAGTACCATGAAGATACATGAATGCTAAGACTATTAGAGTTTTAGCAAAACAGTGTTTACTTTTAAATCGAGTGCTAAGCATCTTGACTGAATATTCTGTTCATTTGACATAAAGAAACAAAAGTAAATAATAATAAAATAATTTTAGCTGTAATCTTACAAACATTTTGATGCGCCATAATACCATTTTAGAACGCACTTTGGACGATTTTAGGAAGATCTGAAACGCTACTTTCTTAACTCGCATCCATTCACAATTACTGTTATTAACAAGTTCCCTTTACTGTCGCTTTCTTATATTTTTAGAGTGTCAAAATGGAACCTTTGGTTTAAACTGTTCATATCAATGCGGAAATTGTAATGTTGACACCTGTAACCGTATCAATGGAACTTGTCCAAATGACTGTGCCCCGGGTTGGAAAGGGATTTTCTGCAACGAAAGTAAGTATCAAACCGCAGAGGTAACTTTGAAATATATCTTTCAGTCCCTGATAAATACAATACATTTCTCTGATAACATATTTTCCGTGTACATTTATGATGGATCGTAAGTATAAACTGGATAATCGCCATACAATCATACTTAGGAGTATTTTCTGCGAACGCGTGCAGCAATGGCACTATTGGACAGGACTGTAAACAAAACTGTCGCCAGTACTGTAGCACAGGGAGTTGAAGGTGCAATCACTTAAGTAGTACTTGCGATGTGGGATGGCAGGTTGGATTGATGAATTACGACTGTACCTAAAGTTATCCATAGTTAATCGTAAATTTAGAACTTGACTAAATGCCAGCCTTTATACAATGTTGCTTTGACGAAAATAAATGAATCCCGTTTACAATGTTTATTTGATTATATATTCCTCTGCATTAAATGATGCACAAACACGGACCGCTGGAAATTCAGAAGTGATATCAGGTGTCATGGAGAAGTAAGTATCTCCTGTTGTCACGCCCTCCCTGTTTCCAGAATCAAATTTAATTAAGATAAAGGAGAAATAAATCCTCGTATATTAAATACCATGTTGGTCGCTTTTTAGACGCACACAAAGTTTTCTAAAAACATAAGTCGCCATTTTTTGCTTTAAGTGAATGTAGTACATTTCTTAAAAAGTACAGGGTGCCATTTTGTTGTGTTGTCATTTGAGTGATATATAACCGTTTTCGGAATTTTCCATTGATGATGTTCCTGATAATCTTCCTTTAATGATCATCGATTGCGTCTTATTACCGGATGTTTCTGAATATTGGACATGACGATATATTTTGTTCGATTTTAGTCTTGTTGGCCAAATGACATATATTATGGGCAGTTTACCTTTGAACATTGCCAGTCATCGGATTTTTTCTTTAAGAATAGCCTACTATGACTTACGAACAGATGATATATTTTCATTTCAGTTTGTCCTGTTGGGAGATATGGAATTAATTGCGGCTATAATTGTAGTGAAAACTGTATTAATACGGTCGCATGTAGTCGTGGCAACGGCTACTGTTTGGGAGGATGTACAGAAGGATGGAAAGGGCATCATTGTGATCAAAGTAAGTTTTACAGAATATCATACTACTACTCCTCCTACTACTACTACTACTACTACTACTACTACTACTACTACTACTATTATTATTATTATTATTATTGTTATTATTATTGTTATTATCATTATTATTGTTATTATTATTATTATTATTTTTATTATTATTATTATTATTATTATTATTATTATTATTATTATTATTATTATTATTATTATTATTATTATTATTATTATTATTATTTGCAAGTTTTAAAATATTTATTGTGGCATAAATGATTGCAACTAATGTGACACAGTGTGATTACAACCGTTAATACATGTGCTTTATTTCTCTTTGAAGAATGCGAAAAGGGTAAATATGGACGGAACTGCCAGGCGACATGTTTTAACTGTCAGAATTACACATGTATAATAACTAATGGCGCGTGTCAGTCTCAGTGTATTGACGGCCATACCGGTACATTTTGTATCATCCGTAAGTACACTTATAAATGACATATATGTTTGCATTTTATATATTACATGACGTACTAATTGTCATTTTTGGATCTTATGGAAAACTGAGTTTACATATATAAAAAAATATATATATATGTTACCAAAATGACATCTTATTAAATCAAAAACATGCCATCATGTGACAGAAAAGTCTCCTGTTTTCGATGAATAGAAACAACTCGTTTATATTGTAAAGCAACGCATAACGAGTTCAAACTGAAGTTGTTCTTGAACATTGTGTCCATATATCACGTTTATAATTCGTATTTGAATGATTACAAATCGATCATGTGTCGTTGATTTTATATATAATAAGATCCATTTGAATGTGTTATTGATATATTCGGTAAACATACATTATACAGTTAAAAGCATGATTTATGTATCTGTTGCAAGTTCCGAAAAGTCACATTGTAAAATTTACTGTCCTGCTGGTCTTAAATAATCATTTATTTTAGATGAACAATCATCAGGCGAAGATAAAAGTGACATCATGATCGTCATTACTGTAACATTCGGAGTAATCATAATAATCCTCAGTGTAGCTCTGTCAATTACGTGTCTTCAACGGAGGAATCGATATCCTTTGAATATAACGAACTCTACCCGTTCTAATACTATCCGTGAGGATCAGGGACGCGTACAATTATCAGACATGGATTTAAACAAGAATAATAATGATATGTGTCCAGAATCAGTCACAGAGGCAAGCGGCAGAGTGACTTATGAGGATCTTAATATGTCGACATCTACAGAGTCAAATACGTACGAGTCACTTCAACTGGGAAGAGAAGTCACGTATACAAATACTGAACTTTTGTGACAATAACGAGTTTGGTAATGAAAGCAAAATTATATATATATATATATATAATATATATATATATATATATATATATATATATATAATATATATATATATATATATATATATATATTATATATATATATAATATATATATATATATATAAATATATCTGTGTGTATGTATGTGTGTGTACGTCTGAGAGAGAGAGAGAGAGAGATGAGAGAGAGGAGAGAGAGAGAGAGAGAGAGAGAGAGAGAGAGAGAGAGAGAGAGAGAGAGATGAGAGAGAGATGAGGAGAGAGAGAGAGGAGAGAGAGAGAGAGAGAGAGAGAGGAGAGAGAGAGAGAGAGAGAGAGAGAGAGAGAGATGCCTTATTGCCGGAATATTTGTGTGCTAACACCGTGATAGCTTTGTTATGTATATAAATGTTTATCAATAAGCTACTTAAAACTGAAATAAAACTTAATGGACAAATACATGTGTTTTTAGCAAAAATGTCTTAACATTTACAAATGATTTGTTGATTGCAGTTTGCTGTCCATTGGAGATGGATTCTGATGGAATATCATTTTATCTTCATCTGTAATCGAGTATCTGAGCCATTCATATAACATGAGGAGAACTCTGATAAAGTATACATAATTCAAGGTTGTTGATTTTTAGTATCGGAAAAAGTGAGTATTACAATTTACCAAGAAAACAGTTTGCCAGTTTTCTTGCAGAAGGTCAGTGGTATATATCTGGATAACCGCTGTTTCTCCTCCACCAATACAAATTGGACGCAATCATATGACTGAAAAATTTTTGAGTATGGCATAAAACAAAAATCAAACCAATTAAATCAAATCGAGAATAAAAAAAAAACGTGTATTAGCAATGTGCTCTAGAATTTACTAAAGAACTGTATGCGCACGGTATCTCTGTAAACGAAGGTAAGTCAGAAATAGTCCGGGTGTTATAAAAGGTTGTTAAAAAATGTTGAAGTTGAGTTGGAAATCCCTCATCATCAGAATACAGTCGTCCATCTCTACACTTGACCATTGACATATCATGGTTCTGAATCTGTAATCAAGCAGCCGATCATAAAAGAATCCCAACATTGTTTATATCGATAGCATATACGCCATGATTACATGTAGATATATTTTGTGCAAAAATAGTAATAGTTTGTGTTTATTTCCTTAAAAGTGCTAGAATTCGTATATTCTTCCAGTCTGAAGATTAAGGGGTCGTGAAATTGTGTCACATTCCAGATTACTGACAACTCAGTTAAATTATCTTACCTGATTTTGATTATTTTTTCGCGATGTTTCTGTAATAACACTTTTCTTTAATTTATAATCTAGTACCTATCCGAGTTTCTGTTCAAGACATTTTGTTTGGGAGAAATTTATCTATATAGATAATTTACAATATAAGTGAAAAATGTAAGTCATGGTTTTCGTTAACATTTGATAGATTGAGAATGTGACAATTGAAAAGGTTCCGTTATCTCGCATCCCATTACATAGATCATTTCGCATTTAAATAAATAGCGATGAAAACCATACAAGTTAACGCGTGTAAACATTTACATATATTTCAATATTTCAAATTTAAATGCTAAATGACCGTAAGTGTCGAGATATTCCAAAAGTTCTTGCGCTTCATTGACATTTTAAGACGTCTCCATATGGGCGAAAGACTTGAGTAGGACGTTAAACAACAATAAACAAACAAACAAACAAACTGTCCAGGGACGAAGCAAAAAATGTTAATTCAGGTAATATAAATAGGAAAAATATACTTTGTGAGTGATACATTGATGTCACGTAAGGCAGGTAGTCTTTTCAATCAGTCAGTCGCTGAGGCAGGTTAGATTGTATATATGGTTGTATGTATGCATTTATTCGTGTTTATTTGGGTAAGCATGCATATGTTGTTGTCTGAATGCGAAGTTAAACAAAAACCTTATATGAACCAACGACCGTACTGTACACGTTACACTTGATATTTTGATATTATTGAGGAAGTAGAATACACCATTCTTTATATTATTTTTAACACGACATTCAGGATTGACTGAAATCCATTCTTCTTGCACCGTGATTATCAAACTATCAGAAAATTTACAGACATGCAACACCCATACATCAAATTGTACGTATATAAACTATTTGAATTGAAAAAAAAAATAACTTCTTCAATGTTGTTAACAATGTAATTCGTTTGAAAGATTTCAGAATACAACCTCGAGTTTATACTAGTAATCAATTCGTCGTATATAATACCCGATAAGCGCAGTGATTTTTGCATGTGCATATATCTATCTATCAAATTATCATCATAACTGTTTGTTTTTAAGGCAAGATGCTATGTAAGATAACAGGACTTGTTCTACTGCTCCAGTTACTACAATGCGCCACGTGCTTTGGTGAGTACTGTACACGGTTCTGTCCTATGGACCCACTCTTTGGTTGAAGAAGAAAAATAACAATGTATGTTGTTCCTGATATAAGCAGCTTACATCAAACATCTAAAGTGGCTAGAAATGTTTCCTAGATTCACCTCAAGATTTGATCCAATGCCTAGTTTTACTGGTATTTACCTCCTTGTTTTATATTGTAGATAATCTGTCGTTTAACAAGACAGCAGATATGTCCTCCAGTCAATATAGCGACAAGTGGCTGGCTGACAAAGCTGTGGACGGTGATGTTAGTCAGAAACTAACACAGGCCTCGTGTGCCGTTACTTCCGATAATTTCCACAAACAAGCGTGGTGGCGAGTTGATCTGGGTGACGTATATGTTTTGAACAGCGTCAAGATCTATTACCGTAAAGACAGTGAAGATCGTAAGTATGTCCGGTTATAGTCCTTCACTTTATGAAACACACTTGATTACGTCGATGAACGTCTCATGTTCGTTTGATCTCCAAAAATGTATTTTAATAATTCATGATGATCTGCAAACAACGTATATTATGACAATCCAGAATCATGAAAACGTATTCACTTGTATAAAACTCGTTATATTTCTTACTTAAGTATTGTTTATTTAGAAGCAGCATCACTTACACACTGGTTTTGCCGTTTGTATATGTACGTAGCTGATGCATTAAACACTCATATTTAGACAGTAGCAATTATTAAAACTGCGCATTTTGTTTCCCTACTACCACATTTCGTCTGCAGATTCGCTAACACACTGGTTATCAGGATTCTCAGTCTATGTGGCTGATACATTAAACTGGTGGATAGGAACACGATGTTATCTACACAACAATGGAGAACATGGACGTGGACCCAGTGATATATTTACTGTTCCCTGTAACGCTACTGGACGTTATGTTACCGTGTATAAACAGAGGAACTCTAGCTGTACATGGAAACCAAATCCTTTCTTTAAAGTTTACTGTGTCAAACTTGAACTTTGTGAAGTCCAGGTTCTAAGTATGATTATTATTTTGCTTTAATTTTAGTAAAATTATGTCTCAATAAATACGTAACTGAGGAATGGACGGACAAAAGCATACAAATTCTGTTCTTTTAAACGTTTTGAGAGAGAGAGAGAGAGAGAGAGAGAGAGAGAGAGAGAGAGAGAGAGAGAGAGAGAGAGAGAGAGAGAGAGAGAGAGAGAGAGAGAGAGAGAGAGAGAGAGAGAGAGAGAGAGAGAGAGGTGAGAGAGAGAGAGAGAGAGATTCCGCAAAATGTACCCGGGAACATCGGCCGTCTGCACGTGAAGTGACTAGGCAGCAACTCCTTTAGCATTTAAGAGTCATTCTCTGTAAGGACCAAAATTGGTCAGAAATGGTATATCGCAAATTTTGAAAGTAGCTGGTCACAATGATAGTCTTGCATGAGAGTAACAAAACCTTGCATTTTTTTCCCGGTAAAACCCCTCGTTACCATAGCAACGGCCATTTATCTATATTGAATATGGTAACCTTATGGAAATAGCAATGTTACGTAAATTTCATGAAATTTGGTATTTATGTTGGTTTTGACAGCAATTTTTGTATTGATTGTTGATCTTAACATGTTTATATAACAAAGTAGAAAATATCGGGGGTCGTAATGCCTCCGTTTTTAAAAAAGGCCTGTTTAAAGTTGTTTTTTTAGGTTAATATAGGGGAAATCCGTGCAAATTTAAATCAGGCCTCCGTAAAAACGCAGCATAGGAAATCACCCATTTTTCTCTAGTGACTTTAGTAACATTAGTAGAAACGAACAGCAAAATATCTCAGTGGGTATTTTTGTCACTAATTAATAATTCCCTGGACAACATCAACATAATTTGTTATCCGTGCCAAAAGAGAACTCTTTACAAAAAATTGTAAATGAACAGCTTATTGAACTCGGTACTAAATGTGGATACAAGAAATCGTACTTTCAATAAACATAAGTCCATAATGCAATCAAATCACTCGTAAATACGATCAATTTTTGGGTTTTGGTAGTTTTTACTATCGCTACCCGTTTTCTCAAACCGGAATTTGAATGTTTTCCGTTTCCACTCTGGCAATACAGCCGAAATCGTGGTCAGGTATGCGCTTAAAAATAACCACGATGCGTTTGAAATATACTAGAGCGTCTATCTCACGTTGATTGAGGCGGTCACTAAAAGTAGTAGTTGGATGCGGAGTCGGATTCGAGAATCGGCGTATTCGAACAAATAATTGTCGATTTCTTCCCCAATACTTATTCAAAGAACACGATATTATTGCGGTATTTTACATCATTCACAATAGAAAATTATACAAAATTATTTTTGGACTCAATTTACGTGACATTGTCTTACGTTGGTATACTATAAAATTATTATAGTCGGATTCGACGGCGGAGTCGAGGTATTGGATCGATTTAAGTTAATTCTTTATATTTAAACTTTAAGTTAAGTATATATTACAATCGTGTATTATAACATCCTTCTAAATATACCATTATTTATTTTTTCGTTAGCAACCATAATTTGTTATCGCTTAGTAATACTACAGAGTCGGATCGAAAAGATGCTAATGTCGGATTCCTGATAATATAGTGTTTTCGGATTCGATTGGCGGCGGATTCAAAATAAATAATCGTTGATTTCTCACCCAATTCTAATTCTATTTTAGTAATCTTTTCAATGATATGTAAGGACATCATTCTGAATTATTTTCAGTAAAACTTTAATCAAATTTTGGTACGTTTTAGATTTCTTATTTTTTGGCTGATGAAAGCACACTAAAATTAGTAGTCGGATTTCAGTGGCGCAGTTGAGATTAAAGGTTAATTTACACTAATCTGAAGCTTTTCGGCGTAAGATAAACTGAATATAATTATTGTATATGATAATAGGTGTCCCTAAATATTATCAAATGACAATCAAGTAGCAAATTTTTGTGTAGACATCAAGATTTACGGGATGCTATAGAATCGGTTCGAATAGAGACAATGTCGGAGTCCGGATTTAAACGGACGCGGAAATCTGGGGTAAGGTATATTTAGGTGTATTACATTTCTAATACAATATATAATGAAATTATATATATTATTTGATCTCAACAGTTGTTATTTACTATATTTGAAAGTTAGATTTAAAACTATTATGAAGATTTGATATGATAGGAGAAATTTAGTTGAACTATATACGTAGAAAATTCTTAAAATAGCCAAACTTTGAGTAACCGTTGCTAAGAAACGAAAAAAATACCCGCTCTGATTTTTTAATATATTGTTCTATAAGACTTATTCAAACTTTAGGTCACATTATCTTAAATTTCCTATGCTGCATTTTTGAGGGGTAAGGTCTTGAAAAATCAAAAAATCATAAAATTCTTCTAATTGGATAATTGCAGAAACCCCCTATCTTTAAGTTGTTAGGCAAAATACCTTCTGTACTGATTATCACTTTGGCTTTTATTGTTTTGATTTTCTAATCAAAGGTGATTCAAATAAAATATTTATATTTTTGATATATCTTGCATGTTAAATAATAAAAAGTGTTAAAAACTATGCAAAATATACCTTTTTCTATATGGATAAGAGGACAAATCTTGCAAAAACCAACTCTTTGTTGCCATGGCAACAATATTTTTTTTTCATTTTTAAACTCAATATTATGTTTTAGTATTCTATAATAAACATATATAGTAAATATGAGCGTATTCTGTGACATACCATTTCTCAGCATTTTAATAATTCTTTGGTCTTTACAGAGAATTACTCTTAACACGTAACAAGGAACACCACAGCCTTTGATCATCTGGTCATACCAAGCGTGTTTCTGACATAGAATCCACGTCCGATATGTTTGTGCCGAATAATGATGTTTAAAAACAACAAACACAATAACACAATATTGCGGGACTATTCACCAGTGATGATATATATATATATATATATATATATATATATATATATATATATATATATAATTTGTCATTTACGTCATTCTCAAAACTATTAAGTATTTTTTCCACAGCATATCTGAAAATGACACACACATGAACTCAGAAAATGGAAAGGACATACGATTCGCTTAGTGTCCAACAATAGAACTTAAGTACATTTCACATTATTATTGGTCGAATTGTTAACGTAAGAACTTACTTACAATACTGACAGATTTAGATGTCTTTTAGATGGAAACGAACAAGAGTCACAGTAAATAGTTGTTGATGGGTTATACATTTAAACACCCTTAAATTAGGCAATCTCATTTGTAAACTCTGTACGCTATACACCACAATGGAGCGTTAGGTCACGGTGTTTCTAATAATTACCGGAACTCAGGGTTGCAAGGAACATTGATATATATGACTACCCTTGTCCAAAATAAATAGACACATATGATAACATTTGGCAGAAGAGATATACGCATAATATGGGGAAAGGAAATATACAATGTCGGAAATGTCAAGTCTATTTGCAGAATTATTTCCTGTAATTTCTTAATATATTTGTAAAGTTTGCGATATGTTTTATGTCATGCATAGCGCAAAGTCATGTACGTCTGGTCATCGCTGATTTAAAAAAAAAATGTATCATTCAACTCTGTTCAGTGTTTCTCCCTATTTTAATTTCTTACTTATTAGCAGTTCTCGTATTAAATATTCAAATGAAATGTTCGTATGAAATGTTGTTCACTGATTTTGTTAGTGGTGAATTCCGAACGCCTTTGAATTTGAAAACATTTGTAAAATCTAAAAAGACTTTCCTTTAAATAGATTGAAAATTAATAACAAATAGAAATATCTTTCGGGTGGATTTTCTTTTTATTTTTTTTTTATCTTCAATTAGCTAATTTTTTTTCTAAAGACTTTAAAACCAACGAAGTATGATATCTTCATATAACGTGATTACTCGATAGGTTGTGAAGACGGTACATACGGAGCATCCTGCAGTAACAACTGCAGTGGTAACTGTCTGTATGGTGTCCACTGTAACAAAGCTCACGGAGGGTGTGATGACGGGTGTGCTCCTGGTTACCGAGGGTTTTACTGTATTGTAATGGTAAGTGTCTGTATGTTGTCCACTGTAACAAAGATCACGGAGGGTGTGATGACGGGTAACCGGTAATTTTACTTTAATTTCGGTAGGTAACTATAACTATTTGGTTTGGAAAACGAATAATGAAAGCGTCATCGATAAATAACAACAATTATGTAACGTGTCAGCAAAGAAATTAATAATTATTACAATAATTTCATTTTAGCAGAAATGCGTAAAAGTTATCTTTATAATAATGTAACTTGGTATATTTTCAGTTTGCAATGCTAACACTTATGGTTTTAACTGCTCATATAAATGTGGAGAGTGTAAAGGTAGTCCTTGTGACCGTACGACTGGAATTTGTGCTAATGGTTGTACACCAGGGTGGACAGGGAAGTACTGCCATGAAAGTAAGTACCCAGTATATCTCAACCACAACATCATATCCATTTTGACTTAGATTACAGTTCTTCAATCATATAAACGTGTGATACTGATCATCATCATCAGCATCATCATCATCATCATCATGACATTTATATATTATCATAATATTCATATTTGCAACATAGAAGTCATGGTCCAGACTGTTTTAGTTTTGATTCGTATTTACATACGAGTATCTGTACTTCACTCCTACGTCACTAATATACTGTAGTTATGTAAATTATGTGAAACATATTGTACTTGCATAATTTACTTGGTAATTCTACAGAGGAATTCGATACCTCCTTGAGTCAAATTGTTATGTGATTTGAGGCTAAGTGTAATGCGAAACAGCATATGATATCAACATGTGAACTAACATTTATCACCATCGTCCCCAGTTTGTTCAGAGACAAAACTGTGGGGAAAACTGTAGTTAGAGCTGCAGTGATAATTGCAGTGAAGATATTCATACTTCATGTAAAACATTATGATTTTTATTCTAAACTATGTACACCTGAATTCTCAAAGTTGCCTTAACGATTCTTTGGAATTAATAGGTCAAATGTGCATTTTAGGTTAATAACATTTTACCAAATGACTTATTTCAGAGTGCAAAGCAGGGACATTTGGATCAAACTGTTCCAGTGTATGTGGAAATTGCAAGTCCGTTACATGTGACCATATCAATGGCAGCTGTCCAGTACATTGCTCACCCGGATGGAAAGGGATTTATTGTAATGAAAGTAAGTAAAATATGCAATCGTTATATAAGGTGTGTGGTAAAAACACATCTTATATAACGATTTTCTGTTGAGATCGTTCTTGTTTTAGTAGCTGGTTGAAGTGAAGTTATAATTATATGTGTCAAGAATGATAACACCAAGAATGCGATGGGACGAGTTAAAATGGGACGAAATCACTCGGGACACCCACACCTTGACAATGAGAGACCTGATGTTTACCTGAGATAGGTATAAAATGATGATATTGTCGAAAAACACAAAGGGTAGTAATAATATAATGTATATTAACTGCAAATTGCACGGATTATTGGACACTCGGTAATCAATCGTAAGTCAATTTGCAATACTCAAAATAATCGCGGACAAACAATAAATGATATTACGGGCTACGTTTGGCAAGGATGTTGCAACTTTACACATGTATTTTCCTAACCACCAGATAGCCTCTTTGGAATATATGAGATAAAATATTACGCGAGGTATAGGTTTGACGCGACCATGAGAGTTAAAGTCCGGTACATTCCGTGTCTTCTCCAGTTTTGAAAATGTATTAACTCGAAAATGTTAACATAATCAACTAGCATTATCTAATTTCAGCATGCAATCATGGGTTTTATGGTAACCAGTGTTTACACACGTGTAAATCCTGTGCAGAGACATGTCATCATGTGACAGGGAGATGTCTTGTATACGGTAAATTGCTGTTGATATAGTAAATATTTGATAAATAAATAATGTAAAAACTGGTTGTACAGGAAAGCGTTATTCATTTTGTTAACGAAAATCAGAAACACAGTCAATGCAAAGTGTATTAATATGCCTCGTCTGTTATCCTGCCGTATATGAGTGAATTCTATATGTGAAAAAATTCTATATGTTAGCATGGTGATTTTGAACAGTTTTTAAATGGAACATTTCTTGGTTTAAGATATCAGTTAAATAGATGTAACGCATCCTTTATGCTTCATTTAGTCTACGTAGTTATTGCAAAATAATAGAACAAATCATAATCGCAATTAAAAATTGGATCTGAAATATATGTTTATAGATAAACAGACGACAGATGAAGGCACGAATAAAGGCATGGTGGCAGTCACTGTGGCATGCGCAGTAGTCACCACAGGTGTCACTGTAGCTCTTCTAATTACCTGTCTTCGACTGAGGCGCCTAGCTTCCCATAATGTAAAGGATGCTACCGATTCTAATACAATCAATCATGAACAGGGACGGGTGCAATTATCAGACATGAATGTAAACCCATATGAAGCGGTGAATGAGACGAGTCCAAAACCAGTGATACAAAAGAGCAGCAGGGTGACTTATGAGGATCTTGCTATGTCGGTACCCACTGAATCCAATACGTACGAGTCACTTCAACAAGGTAGATCCGTCACTTATACAAATACTGAGCGTTTCTGACAATAATAATTTTGTAACTAGGAAACAAAAACATTTTAATATTCAAAAACATTGTATATGCATATAACAAGATAACATCGTATTTGTTCATAATATCAGAGAACGTCGAATATGTGCATCAAACCAGAGAACATCGAATATGTGCATAAAACTAGAGAACATCGAGTATATGTATATATACCTGATACTTATACCCTAAATCATTTAACATCAATACCCTGATAGTAATCGTATTGATTGAATATTAACATACTTGTGATAGCTATATGTTCAAATGTAGCAATGTAATTCTGAAAGCAACTTAATGCAAAAAGGACGAAATTTTGTGTCTTAACTTTTCGACTCACCTTTTGTCTTCTACTTATTCGAAAATCATTTCTGAAGCAATATATATATATATATTGGGGGGACTTGTGATATCCCCTTCGAATCATTGGGGTAATACCATTTCACTTTGGTTAGAAAAAATTGAAACGTTCAATGATTTTGAAAGACGATATTGTTGAAATGTATATGTAATTGTCGATATTTTTCGTTTCAAAAATAAATGATATCATATACACCAGTGTTTTATAGTTTGCAGCTACATATATAGTTTAAAGCACATAACTTAACTTATTCTAACGTAAAAAGCACCTGTGTACCCCAAACGTTTAATGAAATGTCTTCGCATGATGTTTGCTCCGGTAACCACTATACAGACCGTTGTACTATTACAATGCTCCATCTGCACATGCCGTTTTCGCTTTTTGAAAAGTTGGATATTTTCATGTTTTGCAGCTCAGCATTTTCCTGTTGAGTCTCTCGGTGGAAAGCAGGGGAAAAGAAAAAAAAGTTGTCTTTTGTTGATATTGGCCGTAGAACATAGCTGATGGAAATGAGCGTTTACGCAATATGAATGCCCCAAGAATTCTGCATTGCATTTTCGCGTCTATATAAATACTAGTCATGATCTGTATAGAAGATTTCAGCGGTTCGGCAATGTCAGAGACAGAATGCGTGTAAGTCGTCCGAGCGTAGCGGCAATATGATAATAACTTCCGGTTCATCCCGGAATTGCTCCCAATCGACAAATCTGAAAACGCGGATAATGAAGTGTTTAAGTTTACATGATTAGGTCATTAAGTGTAATCAGTCCAAGAGGTGTACGGACCGATTACTTGGATGGCATGTCTTAGCACAAGACAATTGCGCTTTAATTCCCGATAATTTGTGGGTTATGTTTATAGACGGAAACATGTAGTCGATGACAATATGAACGTTATATGCTACCATGAGGACATTATCCAGACTTACGTCATCCCAATTGTGCAAAGATAGCAACGTCCAGTCACGCTGAAGCAATACGACCCCTGACTCATGACAGCGAGGTGTGAACGGATTTTCTAGAGCAGCAAAATATCACAGTGTTGCCAATGCCTGCAATCTCATCCAAACGAGTACCAATTGATCATATATCGTGAGATTAAATGCCCTTTACCTGCGTTGGATAACCAGCCATTGACGTTGCAATTGTAGAGGTATTTTCGACAATTTAATACGCTTTATGGGGCGACAGTGACATGGCTGCTTTGATGCATGTTGGACACACGCGCTATTATTTGTGTAAACTGTTTCTTTACCCACTGTTTCTTTCCTTCCAAATACCGACGCTGTGATATATCAAAGAATCGCGATTTGTTACATTCCGTAATCAAAACATTTTTGACCGTTCTCTCGTTTTATGATTTGGAATCATAATCGCCCTACACATTTACTTTTCTCCTAATGTATAGTATATATTTATCATTCAAAAAATATGTATAGTAAATGACACACGGTTATCAAATAATCTGCAACGCACGTTTATGAAAAATAAATTTGAATATTCAGAGGTGTGACCATATGCCATAGAGAAGTAAACCTCCCCTGCCGACAGGTTACACCCCCGTATGTCAACAGTCAAATTCAAATGAAATATGTGAGGAACAAATTCTTGTCACAATTGGTAAAGACGTCTCAACAACCAACATTGAACACATAACTCGATATTTCATTTCTTGAAAGAGTGTAAACGAAATCAAGGTCATTATGCCGAACCTAAAATTTGCAGACCTTTCACATCAAACGTGGCTTTCGATATATCGTGTCAATAACTGGTCAGAGTTGTAAAATAGACGTCCATATGTTGAACAGACCTTGACATAATGGATCATTTGTTTAATATAATAGACATATATAGGTCATTGTATAATATGTCCACTAAATGTGGAAAATTAATGGTGAACAAGTAGTTTCTTCCTCGTCTTTATCTATAGGAAGAAAAATGTCCAAGGTGAAAGCATGTTTGTTGGTTTGTATTTTAACTTTAATTCTGAGTTTGTTAGTGCATCGCACAGACTTATGCATGGAACATTTCATTATCCATAGATAACACGACAAATTACAGATCTTCTTTTGAATCAGCAGCTCCTGAATGAAGTCCGGGTCGTATATAGAACAGAACAGAAAGGCCAAACATGTACATATAAATAAAACTCAACTCCGTTTTATGAAAATGAAGTACATCCTTGTAAATGGTATTTATATATGTGACAAACCGTGTCTTTGACTTTATGTGCGTTCATTGCATCATCGTCGGTCAATACGATGTCACTGTTTTTAGTTACGAGGACAACACGATTATTTTGCTTTGCAATTATTTGATACTCGTGGGAGAAACTAATCACCTGCCGGTGTTCTGTCCTGAATAAATGGGATAATTTCTACCTCCGATATTACATTCTAATCCTACGTAGACGTGTGCATATATGCGGGTGTTGTGCGTGCATGTATATGTAACCTGTCCTTGTATATCCCTTGAGCATTGCATTGCAACGGAGATCAGTTATATTAAGCAAGGAACGGATGAACGACTTTAAATGTACACGTTGCACGTGATAGCTTTTATATCAATGAGAAAATACAAACTAAAACAAACTAAAATACACCATTCTTAATATCTGCCTTGTAAACATGTTATCTACAGCAACTTGCCATTTAACGAGCATGGTATCGTGGCGTGATTTTTACAATGTTAGACAATATATAAATGCAAATACGTGTACTTGTACATATTCTATAACAAGTATCGTGAACTCTGAAGTAAAAATGGTCTTCTTCAATATCGGTGACAATATTATTTATTTAAAATTGTTATGACGCATAATCGAGTTCGTACTTGTACTCGTTCCGTCGCATTGGAAAATTATAGCTTTAGTAATCTGTATATGCTTTATTATAGGATTAATTCTATATTTCATTTAAGAAAAAAATGTTATGTAAGATATACGGATTTGTTCTGCTTCATTTGCTAAAACGTGTCACGCGCCTTTTCTTTCAAATGAATACACTGTCTGAGGATCGAAGTGTAATATATTATGTTTATTGAATACCAAGTTAACATCTAATATCATGCTTGGGTAAATCCCATGCCAGTCCGGTTTATACTTAAATTTAGACTGTGCTCAGACACGAAGTAAATCAACAGTCGACACAAGGAATGTATTACATAACACTATTATTTTACAGAGTGCATTATATATGTCTCCATCCGATGTCACACAATACGTCATACGATATAGATGCTACTTTTAATCAAAATATTAGATAAAACCTTGGATGTGTATATAGAAATTAAAATATTATCAGAGAAAATAGCCGCAAGCATTGGATTTCATTTCAGTTTTAAAAACTATGTCTAGTTTATCCGAACTCAGGATCAACAACAAGGTTGCAGCTCAAATCTAAAGAATCACCTCACACTAGGTAAACAAACTAAAGACATTAACTTTCATACTATGTTAGTGATGACGATTTTTAGAGACTGCGTTGACGAATATTAGTGTCATAATAAAACGTGATCGGATCAAGGATTAAGGTCCAAGTTCAATTTAAAAAATTAAACCCAGAACAGCTTGTGTTTCTTAGTTTTGAATATTGTAGGAAATAATATAAAGGTTATTTCCATAAAAGTTCGAGACCATAGGGATCACAGCTGAAAGTCACAGCTCAATTTGAGAAAATCAACGTTATATAGCTAAAAATTAGTTAGTCGTATATAGTTTATAACATTTGAGCAATGCTTTATTTGTCGACAGACGCTGTAAAAAATAGCTTAACATTTGTACGGATGCACGGCTCTAGTTACTTTTGTTATCTAGTTTTATTTTGTAGCGAATGTGGCGTTTGATAAAACATCGGATATTTCTTTCAGTCAATACATCGACAAATGTCTTATCGATGAAGCTGTTGACGATGATGTAAGTCAGCAGTTCCTCAACAATGAAACTCATCACGGTAAAGGCGGGGAATTTGATTCTAATTTATTTGTTTGTCAATGTTATAAGAATAAGATGTAGATATAACGGCGCAAATTTATCTACTCGGTTGGCAGTGGTACTCTGACAAGTGTCCATTCGCTAAATAAATGTAAGATGCAAACGAACCTGTTTTACCTGTATAATAAACAATTCATGATATATATATATATATGCAATGATGATGATGATAATAATTATAGTAATAATAATACTAATAATAATAATAATAATAATAATAATAATAATAATAATAATAATAATAATAATAATAATAATAATAATACAATATAATTCACATTTTGTCTTCATATTTCGACAACATATCACCTGCAAAATCCTTTATGGACTGGTTATCCGGATTCTCTATATAGGTGGCTGATACATTAAACTGGTGGATAGGAACACGATGTAAGCTATCCACCAATAGGCAACATACAAATCCTGGACTCAGTGATATATTTACTGTTACCTGTAACGCCAATGGACGTTATGTTTCTCTCTATAAACAAAGGGATAGTACTTGTCCTTGGAGCCCATGTCCTTCTTAAAAAAGCATTTTGTGCCAAAGTCCAGGTTTAAAGTATGCATTTGATGTCATTCTTCCTTTTTATATGCATTTGAATTGATGTACTGTCTGCTTGTCATACTAAAGAAAGGAAAGTACAATTGCCAGAAACGTAGAGAAGCGGGTTATAATTTGATGAGTCTAAGTGGTGTAATCAGTCAACAGTATACTGGACAACATATCACCGTGTTTCTAGGGTTGAGTTATTATTATCTCATCTATAAAAAGGTGTCACGTAGCAAAAAATATATATCCGCATTGGTTTCATTCACGTCACATGTAATACATTTTGTTTTTAATCGCTTATAATCACCAACAAGTAAAATTAATTAGAAAAAAGACGTGACAATGGTAGTGTAGTGATGATAACCAACATCCGTCATATGTGTGATGGAAGGCATATAGAATATATATGGACCTCGAGCTGTTATGGTCCAAACAAAAACATAATTAAAAGAAAACTTTGCAGAAAAGACTTACACATTTTATGTGCAAAGAAATTATACAATCTCGTGAATTTCACATCTAATTATCGAAATATCGTCCATAATTTCTTAGTTCATTGTTAGGTATATTATACCATATTTTTAACAAATTTATGTACTGTGTATCGATTGCTGGAGCAGTTGATGATCCTTTCCTTTGACCTATATCCATTGTTTCTCCCTCTTTTAATTCCTTTTTGTTTAATTATCATTTGTCATATAAAATCCTTTAATAAGATTTTCATAATAAATACCACCCATTGATTTCCGTAGTGGTGAAACCAAGGGTGCCTTTAAAGTTCGCAAAAATGTGTAAATCCTGAAACGTTTTACCTATAAAAAAATGGAAAAACAGGCTTTTTCATTTTCTTTATCCTCCATTAGCCTGGAATTGTGCTTTCTATTGATATTAGAAGCAAATGAAATGTGCTTCTGTTATATAATGTTATTACTCGTTAGGTTGCTAAGACGGTACATACAATATATTCTGTAGTAACAACTGCAGTGCTAACTGTCTGTATTCTGGCCATTGCACAACGCTAAATGACGTGCGAGTGATGAAAAAGTAAAAGAAAATTCTATTTCACATTGTTTAGAATTTAACCATATTCCCTTCCCAGTTCGTGTATTATTTTGATATTCAAACCAAAGCCGTTGTAAACGTGTACTACACAAAATAGAATAAACGACGTTCCAAAGGAATAAGATCTAGAAGTTCAATACACCAGATGCATTAGTATTGTACGTTAAATTGCCTATTTAAATTATCGCTGGCATAAGTGTAACAAGTGGGATACTCCTTACAGCTATCATTGTAACTCTGATTGTAACTTAACTGCACGACCAGTGTCCTATAAACGTGAAGAAACCAACAAAATGCCGATAAAATCCAATAGAAACAGAGACACACAAATATGTCGAACATTGGTGTCAACATGCCAGGGACAGGGACCGACATGAACCAAGGGACTGTCACAAACATCAGGACAAGTGGGGTTACGAGGATCTTGTCCCGACAACTACTGCCTCAAATACGTACGAGACACTTCAACAGGACAGGGCAGTTATTTATACCAATACACGACTTACGTGTCAAACGTAGATTAATTCTAAATATTATGAAGTTAAATGATGAAAGCATATAGACAATTATCCAAATACACGTTTTCTCGCATTCTTATTTCTCCGGATATAAAAGTGCACAAAGGAAAGCATTGTCAAAAATAAAATGCACTATGACTATAACTGCATCATAAATAATGTATTGATATTGTAAGTGATAAAATAAAATGCCAGCCATTTATGATTCCCCGATATACACATTTCATCGTAGCATCAGCAAAAAAGAAACATCGAATAAAGTACAAAAGTAGTCATTCGATTCATTTTCGCAACTCAGTAACTATCGTAGATAATATGGTAATGTTTATTTGTTACAAATATTATTGTTTTTATTTTATTTTCATTAAATGTTTTGAGAAGTTATGAACACACACACAAACAAACACACACACACACACACACACACACACACACACACACACACACACACACACACACACACACACACACACACACACACACACACACACATATATATATATATATATATATAATATATATATATATATATATATATATATATATATATATATATATATATATATATATATATATATATATATATATATATATATATATATATATATATATATATATCAATACAATAACAACCGAAAAAGACAATTTCACATGTTTTATATCTATTTCAATTTATTAATTTCTTTATCGCAATATACCTGTAATATGTAGCATCTCTGTCATTATCCGTGTGTGTGTGTGTTTGTGTGTGTTTGGGTGTGTATGTGTGTGTGTGTGTGTGTGTGTGTGTGGGTGTGGGTGTGGGTGTGTGTGTGTGTGAGTGTATATGTACTTTAAATGTTACTTTATTCGTTTTATCCTGAAGAAGTGTCAATTGTACCGAATATATTGCTAACCCATTCCGGAAACCTGGTCCCATCCCGCTTGGGACCCCAATTGGTCTCCATTTTGATGCCATTTGTATATTAATCTTGTCGTATCCTAATGGAAATTGAATTTCAACATCCGCTGATGTTTATTAATCTATACTAAAATATATTATTGTTAATTTTATATATACTAAATACTCTATATTGGACACCTCTATATAAAGATTGTCTGTTGATCAGGTCCAGTTTTTATAAATCTCTTAACTGCATACTTCAACCGAATTGAACCTGTGCATAAGGGTCACCTGCACATAGGGGCACATATTCTCTGCCCCCTTGGGAGGCCCCTATGTACAGGTGTTAATGCATGTTTCATTGTTTTGTACGTTGTTATTAAATACTTCCCACTGTCATCATACATATATGAAACATATCTGATTACTAATATTACACACAGAAATTATATTTCCGACGTCCAATGACTAAATGTTGAGTAAGTATTGACTTCGGATTTATATATAAACTTATCTTAAATTATAAACACTGCATATACTCATGCTCAATTGACATGTGAGAATGTCAAAATATATTTCATTGGTTTCTCAAAACAAAATTAAAATCAGATCACAGAATTGATATTTTACTGCACGTAATTAGTTATAAATGATTAAAAATAGGTTATTCCATACTAGCTTCAACAATATAGTGACTACATAAGTATTAAAATTAAAAGCCTGTGTCATATTCTCTCTTCATAGTAGTGAGTGATATATTGTGTGCACTGATGTACAGGGTCTAGGTTTTTTTTACATTCACATCTACCAATGAGTCTGTGCATAGATATTGTCGGTATGGTGGTGTGTTCGGATACGCGTGTATGTTCTTTTTTTTCATTATGCCCTATATATAAAGTACATTAACCTGTGTAATACTCAAATAGATTTAAAGGTAAAACACATCGATTCATGAATTGTTTCTTGTTGTTGTGATATCAACCCGGAAGTCAAATACCTTGTATTTTGTATAGACATTCCTGAACACGCTTGAGGTCACTACGGAACAAAACCATAATTTATCGACCATAGATGTACAAGACAAATATTGAAGTTTAAAACAATCTACAGATCGTAAGTACTCAAACAATCATATAGCGTTGTACATTTCTAATTAAATTCGTATTATATACTATAATGTACATTAAGTGTATACTGGATCACATTCAGTTGACAAATCTGTACACAATATTGTTGTTTGTGCACTTTCCTGTTTATCTATATAGATGGATCTCCGTGGCCGAATGCCTAGAGCGCAACGCATTCAACTATGGATTATTTCACTTCCGGTCAGTACCAGTCTATTTATGGAAGGCCGGTGTTTGAACTCTCCTCGGGTACATTGTAACCGGGTACTCTCCTTAACCATTGAAACTATCTGCCACATACTGAAAAATAGTTGAGTCGCATAAAACACTATTCAAAATTAACAATCATATTAAAATATATTTTAAACAAAATAAAACATACTATATATTAGCTGTAACTTTTCTGACCTTTGTTATCAAACAAACACGTTTTTTTTAGCTTTGATTCCGTGTTTTCACAAAAGAAAAAAGGAAATATTTCTATACAGAAAGAGCAGGACTCCTTAGAGCTTGCCCTGTTACAGACCAGTCGAAGGAAATGATGTAGGCCGTAAAAAGACAGCACACACACACACACACACACACACACGCACACACACACACACACACACACACACACACACACACACACACACACACACACACACACACACACAGATAGATATATATATATATATATATATATATATATCTGTGCGTTTTCGGTTTTCTTGTAGGGTGTACCTTGCTTACTCGTCATGGGACTTAGAACATCCACGATCTCAAATACATTTGTTCTACTTCATTTACTACAATGTGTATTTTCCTTTGGTAAGTACCAGCTTAATCTTTGTTAAATTTGTTAAATTTATTTAATATACTGTACATTATAGAAGACATTCTAAACATAACGGGGATGGTTTTGATCTGCTTCGGGATTGTGAATTATTATTCGTTGCCATGAATTTGTGACACTAAAACAGCAGTTTACTTCGTGTTTACCTCTGACAACTTGTCATCACTGACAAACTAAATGATTGCTCTATATTTCAGTTAACTTGTCGGTAAACAAAACAGCAGATATGTCTACAAGTCAATACACCGACAAGTGGCTTGCAGTTGAAGCTGTTGACGGTGATGTAAGTCAGAAAGTAGCGCAGGGCTCCTGTGCCGTTACCTCAGATAATTTTCACAAACAGGCGTGGTGGCGTGTTGATCTAGGTGACATATATATTTTGAATAGTGTTAGGATATACTACCGTAAAGAGAGTGATGATCGTGAGTATTTCGACTTGATAATATTAATTGGATGTTTACTCATTATTGTTTCTTAAGCTGGTCCGTCATGATATTAAAGTAACATTCTATAAGATGGATTTTTAATTGTTGTTTTGAATACATTGTCGTATTTCAGAAATTACAAAACATTATTTATGACGATGTTGACTTAAAGCTAGGACCAAGCAGAACTTAAATTCTTATAATGATTTATCGAAAAACACGGGGATGTATCCTATTACATTTGATTCATGTTGTCATGTTATTGTTTCTATAGTAATTTGATAATATTGTTTATTGTTTTAAGGAATATAGAATTAGTTTGCACACTGCAGTAAAACTCATTTGTTCATTAAAATTTACACACGTACACCACTTATCCAGTTGCTATATGGACGTAGCTGATACATTAAACAATCATATATAGATAGTACCAAGTACAACTGCACATTTTGTTTCCGTATTTCAACATTTCAGCTGCAGACTCACTAACGCACCGGTTATCCGGATTCTCTATATACGTTGCTGACACATTGAACTGGTGGATAGGAACACGATGTTATCTACACAACAATGGAAACCATACAAACCCTGGTCCTAGTGATATACTGACTGTTCCCTGTAACGCTACTGGACGTTATGTTACTGTATACAAGCAGAGGAACGGAAGTTGCACTTGGAATTCAAATCCTATTTATAAACGATTCTGTGCGAAATTTGAACTGTGTGAAGTTCAGGTTTTAAGTATGCATACGATATTAAATCATTTTATATTTTTTTATTTATTCTGGTTCCGTTAATTTTGCACGAACACTGTTTCTGAAACAGTATATTACCATGTTTTGTAAATTGAATACTATATTCAGATTATAATATATGGTAACAAATGGCATATGTATGCCAGATTGTAATCGTTGTGTATACTTATTTCACATACAGTACTGTGTATGTAGTTGGATATAAATACTCCAAATGAGTGTATTTAAAGTTTGGAGCCACAAAAATTTGATTTGTAGTTCGATGAGAATCTCCACACATAATTTTCAGTAAATGAATTTTTTTTTTTTCACCACACCTTTCTCCAGGGTGCTAACAGGATTTTTTGTTTAAGGTTCGGGTTAGCAGGGCCCACTTTCTTCATAAATTAAATGATTAGCCATGTGTTTCCGGTTTGTACGGAGGCCATTTAGCTGGCTAGTTACGAAGTATCTGTGCTGCATATCATCAACGTAGTCAAACCAACGCGAGTTTTAAGCACCAATGTCTCAACGGAAAGACATGTATAGTACCAGAAAAATTTATCTCTGGATTCAGATTAGGGGTGATAATATTCAACCCGATTAAACTGTATAGATTCTTTACATTGTTCAGTTTATAATTTGAGTAATATCAGCAGCCCGGTATATTACTAAGTTGACAATTTATTTTCAGTGTTATCGGCCAATATGCATTTTGTTATGCATTTTATGTGACTGAAAAATGTGATACGGTCAAAGTATCTGATTAATGATTTTGGTATATACGTATGGCTACCCGAAATATGTATATATCCTGAAAGCATAAACTGAGAAAATCAGCTTAGCTTCTCCAATGTAATTGATTTAAATGATAATCTAAAACTTGCTTTTATTCTCTCATATATTTGGTTTTTGTGTAAATACGTAGGTTTTTTTTTGGTGGTAATTTTCAAATGACTTTTTGTACTGTTTCTGTTAAATTTGGATAATATTCTGAAACCAACATTTAGACCCTGTTGCCATTTGATGAAAAACGTCAACGGTAAGCTTTTCAGACGGACCTGCATATTTCATTTAAAATTGAAATAATTCTGCTTTTATTTAAAAAAAAATATGAAAAACGCATGTTTTGTCTTTTCTTTACAACTCCTGAAAGACGTCTATCATTTTGTGTGTTTTATATCAGATATTTTGAAGGTAGAGGATATTTATTGACCAGAAAATCCATATTTATGAATCTCCAGGGTTGGTTCCTGTTGTTAACATATTTGCACTGCAATTTGATATAGGCCCATTTGCCTTTAAAAATAAATGTCTAAAACGTCCTATGGTAACATTATTGCAGACCTTGACCATATGGTATATATGTCTGCTATGACATCGGTATGCATAAGTACTAAATACAAACACATAAAATATACTCGTATACATTAACTGGGTGTGAATCTACATATTTGTAAACTATGGTCAGCGCTCTGGTACAAAATATATTAACAATATTATCGAACAATCGTCATTGCAGGAAAATATATTTTGCCATATTGTAATAGGTTGACCGAAGGTTTTCCCTTTTTATTCACCGTCGCCATACACAACAGATTGACTTTGAGTAGTGTTCAAGTTTATTACAAGTTATTTTACAATATTCACTATAGCGTTCGATAGATCATTCGCTTTGGTTCTATTACACATCTGTTCTCTTAGAAACCTGGTATTAGACACCGTTAAGGACCTCTTCAATTAAACAAAATAATAAATTGCAATAAGTAAACAAACGTAACAGCGAACTTTGCAACACTAACGGAGCTTCATACACCACAATGTTAAGCGTTTACTGAAGTACTACACTGCAACTTGAATTTCTTGTTTTACATGCTTATTATTAATATGCAAATGCTTAATGTATATACTCAATATACTCTTTAGTATAATTATACTCATTAAATTTTACACATTTATTCAAAACGTTTACTTTCACATTTTTTTTCTGTTATTCATACGCATACCCAATACACTAATATGAACCAGTGAAATCACACGGGTATTAGAGAATACACAATCATTTACATATCACACATGTGCACATAAAATTTTCGGAACAGTACAAAACATTTATCTGATCATTATCATAATAACACTTGTAGTAGACCTCAGCAGTTAACAGATACGAAGAAATATATAATATAAATGTTTAACTCCACTCAGAAGTCAGGTGTCTGTATATCATAAAGTAATATAATAATGCAACAAATTTCTAATAGCAAAATTGACCATGGTAATATGGGACAACGTTTTACTGCAAGGAAGGTCCTTGCAACCTTGGCGAATTTCCAAACTGACTGACTACATATATTATATTTTCAGTTATTTTACTACTTTTACAAAAATAGTTTTCATTTGTATTTTTATATTAAAAAAGTGCTCGTTTTTAAATTAGAAATAAAAATTTCGATCGTTCCTACCATAATTAAATGTTCCCAGAAAACTAGAAATAAATTCGGTGTGTTCGAACTATATGTCGTCAAACTTGAACTTTGTGGAGTGCATGATTTAGATATGAAAAATTATGAAATTCTAATTATGTTCACCTATGTAAACGATGCAATGAAGTAACTTTCGGAGGTGATTGTAAAATATTTGATTCTATTGAGTTCATGGTGCAGATTATTTGTTTTTCTAAATGACTAATATTTTATGCAGTTAATTGGAATTGTAAAGTTATATATCACATTACCCTAGGCTGTGAAAACGGAAGATACGGCGAGTCCTGTAAGAAGAACTGTAGTGGTAACTGTCTGAATGGTGTGCACTGTAACAAAGCTCACGGAGGGTGTGATGACGGGTGTGCTCTTGGTTACCGAGGATTTAACTGTAATAACAGTAAGTAGTGTCACATGTCAATACTATTGTAACAGCTGTAGTGGTAACTGTCTGTATGGTGTCCACTGTAACAAAGAACACGGAGGATGTGGTGACGGGTGTGCTCTGGGATACAGAGGATTTATTTGTTATGGCAGTACGTAATTAATTGGTGATTGTTTACTGCAAGCTCAACAAAATAGTTTCTGTGTACATTTCAGAATTTATTACTAAACATGACTGCTATCTGAATTCATGAGGACCTTTTGATTTTGTCTACCAGATGCCTTAAGCAAATAAAACAACACGCCCAAGTTTTAATTGTGTGTTGTTTTATCTTCAATGTATTTCCCCCACACAAAACTAAAATAAAGCTACAAGTTACAAATACATAAAGTTAACCAGGGAGGCTCCATGCCAAATACTTAAATCATCGCGTTGTCATCACATCGTAACCTAAACTGATCTTGTGACAATTTTCAAGCTTGTATGCGGTATGCCAGTAGTATTTTATTGATCATCCTACAAATACAATAAATGTCACCGTGTAAATGTGAACTTATTAAATACAAATATGAAAACCCAGTAAGATGAAAGGAAAACAAAGCAAATTTGTCCCGTTTTTACAGTGAAAACAGCTATTTCTTAACGCATCATTAATGCCGTATAAGCAGATTGTTATTGAAGATTTAATGTTGGTATTATTTGTGTTGGCCTGACCGTATATTCAGAATTATTTAAGGAGGTATCAAAGAACTGACTCAAACATATGTGTTTATGACGTCAACATAATGGCATGAGAAGGCACAATACACTTGCGCCAATTTTAAACGAATGCATTCCGAACGTCCAGTGTTATTCGGATAGTGCTTAATTCCTCCTTAATAACAAATTTAAAAACTTTGGCTTCTTTTCTCAATGTAATTTATTTAACCGTATATTCCATTTTAGCTGTGAAAAATTCCGTACATGGATGCAAGTCCAGTCCTAAAACTTTCAACAAAATAAAAATAACACGATTTTAGAAAATATCTTACAAACACACAATCTAAAATTGCAAAACTCCCTTTCATATTGTTATTTATTACTCGATTTATCTCGAAGTGCAACGAACACACCACCACGACAACGCAATGAATGCAAAATCGAAAACATTTTGTCCGAGCATTTTTTAATGTGGTAGCACCTTACCCGAAAATAGCATTTGACGAGCAGTTAATTTCTAGAAATTCAGAGTTTATCTATCTTTTAAAGTCTGTGTCACCATACATTCTCATGTAGTATCTTTCGGCTGAAAATATATTAGCATACACTAGTCGGACAAAATGTAAATATTTATTTTTCTTACTAAACAGTTGTATAAGAATAATGGCTCACAAGGACCAGAGTATCCATTGTAGCTTTAAGGCATTGGTACTTTGAATTTGCAGTCTGATGAAATTGTAAATTCTTATTTGCTTAATTCAAACGAGAGGAAATGTGGACTAAATTGCAAATATTAATTATGATAATATAACCCGATTAAAGATAATGTGCTGTACATTTTTGTTAAATGTTTTGTGACAATCCATACATACTTTAATAAATTAGATTTCCAGTATTTCACTTTTTACAGAATGTGAACTAAGGCAATATCTCTCTGATTTTAGAAGGAAGAGACCTCTTGCGCTATATGAAGTCACACTGCTTTATCATAACGTCAAATATAGACAGTATCGGAAATATGACAAATTAATCAGGAAAATGTCTCCGAAATATTAGTATTACTTTGAAAGAGTACAATGAAGTGATGTAGTGTTAGGAATGTGTTAAGAAAAACACCA